>SNQN01001877.1:54318-69159 GCA_008642245.1 Bassia scoparia
TGTATGGTTAATGACTATTTTTTATATGTTGAGTTGTTTTGAACACTTAAAAAGATACGGTAAGGATTATATATACAGTGCAAATATAGCATGTCATAACAAAATATAATTTACCATATCATGGAAAAAATTACTATAAGAATGAGAATCACGGAGTGACAAATGTCATCCATATAGATCCGCTTTCTGTGATATACATAGTTACATATTCGATTTGCATTATTGTTGGGCTTTGTGGTGCAACTAAGTAATAATTGATTAACCATTAATTCAATGGAAATTAATTCAAATGTGATTTGTAAGTGAAAATGAAATAAATTTATACTATTTTATGTTATTAGCCATGATAGTGAGAGTACATAAATATTTTGTTAGGATCACTCATTTTGTGTATTGTATACGAAGCTAATATAGTTACATGAACTTAGTTATTTTTTTCTAAATATTATTTAATTATGTACAAGGCTTGCTCATAATACTTTTTTTTTTGAATGATTGTAAATCTTTACATATTATATATATGCATATCTCTTTCCATATTACATAGTATATTGATTTGTATGTTATTGGTCAATGACTTATTATATAGCGAATTTTACAAATATATGGCAAAACCCAATTACATTAGAATGATTTTAATAAAATTAATCAAAATATTACCTTAAGATGAGTGAATCAGGGAGCGACAAATGTAAGCCCCACGTTGATCCGCTTGTCTTATAGTATAGAATATTGATTTATTGATTGATTGATGATTCTCAATTTTATACGGTGTATATTAAAAGAAAAGATTTTTACAAGTCCACTCACTTAAAACCATATAACAATGAGGGATGTGGTRCTTAGCCTTATAAAACGAACACAACACTTATGATTCTTTAATGTCGGATTCATTCTCTAACATTCCCCCTTTGTTCATACTTCTTCAATATGTGACACTCACATATGAGCTAATTGTTGGAAATAGTGYAATGCTTAGGTAGTTGCTAGTATGGGTTTTCTCTTTGTCCCACATTGGTAAAATTTCAATATTGGATTGGTTCTTGTTTTTAAAGGAGAACAAGACTTGTAATGTTTGAGACTTAGTGTGAGGGGTGGTATTGGYAATCCTTATGTGGGCGTKGTCGCTACCGTCCGGCTCGACATGTGTGCGGTGTGGTGTGGCTTTATTTTTGGGTCCGAATCCTTTATTTTTGGACGATTGCACTGTGATCAATTCATATTCTTCTGCTTTTATTTTTAGTAACCGTTATTTATTCAATCGCTCCCTTGATTCCCGCCCTAAAATAATGCCACAACCGTTACACTTCTCGTTCAGTTTCCCTCCACTATATATTGCTTGTTGCCATCAGTTTCAAACACACAGAATACAATTTTCTCAAAACAGTACACTTCTCTTCTCCTCTTCTGATCCGAGCAATATTATAGTTTCAACTCCCTTTCTTAATTGCACGAATTAAGGAGTGTCGTGTTAATRTTGGGGGACAAACGTCGCATAACCGATTGCATATAATCGGGTAAATTTTGCTTCAAAGACAGTGATTTATACCACGCCGTGAAAAATTCTTCATCGTCTAAAATTTGTCTTTCTAACCCGAATTTACAGTATCTTTCCCTACACTAATCACGAGCTCAATCAGCTAGTTAATACAATTCAAACAACTGTTCGCATATTATGTAACATTTGTAACCTTTATTATTCCGGTCATGCCCTTTCTCAATAACATTTGTTTTTTAACAAAGATCCACTGCTCGGGTATTGTTAATTTGTTATGTAAAATTATTAGGCTATTTGCGAGTAGTGAGGATGAGATCTCGTTAGCATTCGTTATTAAATAATGGTGTAGTGATMTAGGAATAACAGATTTTGATTACTTTCTCTTTATKAAAAAAAGTGTTACACTTTCATAATATATATGAGACATTTATTATTAAAACATAACACTTTTTTTTATACGAATAAAGTATTTTGGTTCTCACCTACCAGGTGATCGAGATCTGGGACAATGTTATTATTTTGGGTTTGTGCCGGTGACATGTGGTGGTTCTCTTACTAGAATCGTTGTTCATGGGGGGTTCCTACTTTAAGTTTGTTCTATGGGTGATAGTTGGGTTTTCTTCATTACTAATCCTAGAGCAAGTGTTACGTTAAGTATGCTAAATAAGTTTTGGGAGTTTATTTTTTGTGGAGTTTGTCTTGTCTCCGTGATGGGTTARGAGAAGATAAATTTGGTTGGATCTGGGTAGAAGGCGAGTGGCCATGGTGGAACGTCTACTTGGTTTCATTTAAGCTCCTTTTTCTTCCTTTTGTTTCTTGTTGTATCTGATTGACATTTGTTTTGTAGATGACTTACGTGATGTTTCTATAACATTACCTATTTTTCTTTCCTTAATAATAAAAAACAAAATTATCGCTATTATTTTTATAGTATACATAATTACTATTATTGGCCTCAACACATTCGCTTAACTTTTGGTTTGATATGATCAAGAAATAATGTTATAGATCAGCGTGACCAATAAGTCAATCGGTTCAATCCATTATCCCAATTGAATTTCAATTTTGATTAAACTTTAAACTTTTGATTGAGGCCCAATAATATGTTTGTGACTTCTCAAATTTTTAAAAGTAAAGTTTCAATTAAATAGATATAGAACTATACAGTCTCAGGATTCAATTGACATTGCAATGGATTCTGCCTAGCAACTTTGTCCGAATATCCCATAAATGATTCATGACTTAGGGCTTGTTTGCATTGATTTGTTTCAGCGATTTAGGTCCTTTTCAATTTGTCAAACATTAAAAACCTCATTTGATAAAGTATATTGGGTTTAAGCCAACGAAGAAAGTTGCATAGAGTATTGGGATTTTTTTTTATTCATTACTCGATTTCATCAGCAATTCAGTTAACTAATAATAACATTACTGGCAATTTGGCAGGTTGAGTGTCGGTAATCGATCGATCAATGTTGGGTTTCACATTTACGGACAATCATTTTTTCCGAGATAACGGGTCGAATTTCTTGTTCATGACCCGATGTTTTCGTACAGGCGGATCGGTCAAGTTTTTTTGAAAGTCTTTTTCTTTTTTCGATGTTCGCAAAATAGATCAATTTTAAGTTTTAGACTTGAAAATGTTATAATTAGATTGTGATAGACTAACTTAGGAATGTTCATTAAACTATCTTTTATCTGATCTAAAAATTTTATCTATTATTGGCCAAAGTTTGTTCCTAAGTAATAGGCTTTATATAAAGTTAAAAATGCATTAATACTGACCGTACCCTAGTATTTTTATTCGACGCATATCTGCTTTCTTTTTATTGAACAAGTGATTTGCAATATTGATTATTCATTGACTAATATTTTATGATTTGACATAATTAAACGCATTTATACGTCTTTATGTTAGACAATGGCTCGATCGTCGGCAGAAGGATACAAGTCGGTCATATTTATTAACATGTTTCGGGTTCGGTCAAAAAGGGTTTCGGTTAATCTTCTGTTCATATCATTTTTTCAGGGTTAGTTTTGGCGTCATTTTCAAGGTTCGGGTTTGGTTTTCTACCCATTCTCATAACTATTCGGTTTTACGTTATTTTATTCATTTTATATTATTATTTAAATTTCACTCAGTTCTTTCTGGCAAATAATTCTTATTCGTTATAGCTTTATCATAATTCTCCCTCACAGCATTTGTTTTTACAATATTTTCATTTTAATATCCTATAAATTCACCTGTAGTTCTTTCTATTAGCAAAATTTTCGAAAACATCACACTTTTCATAAATCGTTGAATAACATTAGACCACAGATCCTCCCATTCACGAACTCTTTTAATGGGTTGAAGCGAGGTAATTGTTCCCTTCTTTAAACCTAATCTTTTCCTCCTAAAGGCTTCTAGGGTTTATCTCGAACCTCTAGGTTTTTTTGTAAGTTCCATTTAATCTCTACCTTATTTGTCAAGGTTAGTTTGTCTTTTCTTTTTCGTTTATCATCTTTACCACGGTCTCTTGGACGTGTGCTTCTTTTACTGGTGGTTTATTGTTGTTTTGTGTCATTGAAGCAGTTATGGATCGTTTAAGGAAAATTGCAAATTTAATGATGACAGAAGAGAAGACGAAAATCTTAGAATGTTTGATGAGGAGGAGGAAGACATAGTCAAGGAGCAATTTAAATTTATGTTTGGTTGGAAAGATTCTCACCAAGAATCCATTCAGTGTGGACTCAATGCAAAATAACCTAAAAATTGCTTGGAGGCTTGCTAAGAACCTGATAGTCAAGGAGATCGGTAATAATACTTTCCTTTTCTAATTTTTTTCGTCTTCTAATAAAGTYAAGGTTTTTTAGGGTGGCCCTTGGTCTTTTAGCGGTCAGCCAATCATTATGAAAGATATCGATGGTGGTATGCAGCCATCGGAGATTTCCTTTACTAAGATCCGTTTTTAGTTCCGTGCATGGGATGTTCCTTTGAGTAAGAGAACGTTATCAATGGCTAAGGCCTTGGCTGCATGTATGGGTGATTTTGTCGAGTGTGATGCAGCAGATTTGGTGGGGTGGGGGAAGTATGTTCGTTTTCGAGTGGATTTGGATATTTCGAAACCTCTCAAAAGGTGGACTAAGATAGCTATGCCTGATGGACCAAAGACTATTAAATTTACGTATGAGCGTTTAATGGATTTTTGCTATACATGTGGCTGCTTTGGACATACTCGTCAGCAATGTTCGCATTATATTGAAGGAATGGAGGTGTCGAATCTTCCATATGCTAATTGGCTTAGAGCTTCGCCAGTTAAAGGAAGATTCAATGAGTCTAAATTTGTGGAAGAAGTCCAGCAAAGTCAAGCTTTACAAGATGATATAAAGGCGAGTAAATCCCGACTTCGGCTGAATTTTAATGGTCCAAAAGCAACTAAAAATTTTAATTTGGATACACACCCTACCACACTCCRTGTGAAGACAGTAGCAAAAACATCTAAGGGAGGCTTTGGGGAGATTTCGGACAACACTAAGGAAATAAAAGGTCGATTTTCCAAGAGGGGTAGAATGGAGGCTAATATCCCTATGCATTTAAAACAAAAGGAGAAGAATGTTTTGAGGGCAGAGGAGGATTTCACATGTGATGTTGCTGGTTTGGAGGCTTCTGTTTGGGATGTTTCGGGTGAGAAAATTTCAACTACTGCAATGAATATCGATGGTGCGGGCAACCTTGATGCCCTTCAGGACCAATGAGGTCACTTTTGTCTAGGAATTGTAGAGGGTTAGGGAACCCCTCTG
Source organism: Bassia scoparia (assembly GCA_008642245.1). Taxonomy (NCBI): domain Eukaryota; kingdom Viridiplantae; phylum Streptophyta; class Magnoliopsida; order Caryophyllales; family Amaranthaceae; genus Bassia; species Bassia scoparia. The sequence goes on from SNQN01001877.1 coordinate 59,597, forward strand.
CAATCAATGCCCTTCATGGTGTCATAGCTGCGGAAAATCCTCAAATTATTTTCTTGTGCGAGACAAAATTAAAGAGCTGGGAGTTTGAGTCAGTAAAAAGGAGGCTACGTTTTACTTGTAGTGTTGTTGTGGATTGTTTAGGGGAAGGTAGACATCGAAGTGGAGCTTTGACTTTATTGTGGTCAAATTCTGAGAATATTGTTGTACAATCCTTCTCCAGTAATCATATTGATGTGTGGATGAACTCAGGAGAGATAGATATGTGACGTTTTACGYGTGTTTATGGTTTTCCCAACGATGATGACAAGTATAAAATGGGTGAGCTGCTATGCGATTTTGGTAGGGGCTGCCTTTTGCCTTGGGTTTGTGGAGGGGATTTCAATTTGATGTTATATTCAACTGAGAAGAGAGGAGGCTCTCCTTTTAAACAYCATGAAGCTGATATTTTACGAAGTGCAGTTGATTACTGTGGTCTTGAAGACTTGCCTTATATTGGGCATGATTTTACGTGGTCAAATGGACGAGGGGGAAATCAAAATCTTCAGGAACGTTTGGATAGATTTCTTGCTAATGGCCTGTGGAATGGGTCTTTTTCTAGCTCTTTTGTTACCCATCTGCCAAAGCGTATCTCGGATCACCTCCCAATTTTTTTGTACATTAAATCAGGGGTGGGAGATGTCAAAGAAAAGAGGAAAAAACGAATTTTTAGGTTCGAGGAGATGTGGCTTAGGGAGGAGTCTAGTAGGGATGTGGTTGAGAATGCATGGTTAGGGGAGGCACAGTGTGAAGCTAAATTAGCAAGGGTGACTTCTAAAGCGATCATGGAGTCAACAAACTTTTGSTAAGTTTGCAAAAGAGATGAAAGCTTGTCGTGTACAAATAGAGAGATTGATTAAGGAGGACCCCTCGGAGGACATAATTAACCAAATCAAAGCATTGGATTCGAGGATGACTGAGTTGGAGGCTAGGGAGGAGNGTGTTTATGGTTTTCCCAACGATGATGACAAGTATAAAATGGGTGAGCTGCTATGCGATTTTGGTAGGGGCTGCCTTTTGCCTTGGGTTTGTGGAGGGGATTTCAATTTGATGTTATATTCAACTGAGAAGAGAGGAGGCTCTCCTTTTAAACAYCATGAAGCTGATATTTTACGAAGTGCAGTTGATTACTGTGGTCTTGAAGACTTGCCTTATATTGGGCATGATTTTACGTGGTCAAATGGACGAGGGGGAAATCAAAATCTTCAGGAACGTTTGGATAGATTTCTTGCTAATGGCCTGTGGAATGGGTCTTTTTCTAGCTCTTTTGTTACCCATCTGCCAAAGCGTATCTCGGATCACCTCCCAATTTTTTTGTACATTAAATCAGGGGTGGGAGATGTCAAAGAAAAGAGGAAAAAACGAATTTTTAGGTTCGAGGAGATGTGGCTTAGGGAGGAGTCTAGTAGGGATGTGGTTGAGAATGCATGGTTAGGGGAGGCACAGTGTGAAGCTAAATTAGCAAGGGTGACTTCTAAAGCGATCATGGAGTCAACAAACTTTTGSTAAGTTTGCAAAAGAGATGAAAGCTTGTCGTGTACAAATAGAGAGATTGATTAAGGAGGACCCCTCGGAGGACATAATTAACCAAATCAAAGCATTGGATTCGAGGATGACTGAGTTGGAGGCTAGGGAGGAGYAGTATTGGCATCAAAGAAGTCGACAATCTTGGATCCATCATYGGGACAAGAACTCGAGTTTTTTCCATGCAAAAACGAGTCAAAGAAGGGAACGAAATGCCATAAAATCCATTAAAGATGCTGCTGGAATTGTGTACAAGGATGAAGCTCAAATTTCTGAACCGTTGTCTGCCTTTTATTATGTTGATTTATTCTCAAAGGGGGATGTGGTGGATCCTACACAAGTTATGGCAACAATTCAACCACTTATTTCGGAGGAGATGGCGAATACTTTGAGTGCTAAATACACTGGGGAGGAAGTGCGGCTCGCTCTTACTCAAATGCATCCGACAAAAACTCCAGGCCCCGATGGTATGTGTGCCCTCTTTTATCAGGAATTTTGGCTAGTTGTTGGTTCTGATGTGATTAATTATGTATTACAAATTCTAAATGACAATGCTGATGTTAGTAATATTAATCACACTTTTTTGGCTTTAATTCCTAAAAAGAAAATTTGTGAACGACCTYAAGATTTCTGTCCTATAAGCTTATGTAATGTACTGTATAAGCTTGTAACCAAAGTGRTGGCAAATCGTTTAAAGAAGGTGCTCCCTTTTGTTATTCATGAATCTCAAAGTGGCTTTGTTCCAGGGCGGCTGATTACTGATAATGTTTTGGTCGCTTATGAATGTTTCCATTTTTTACGGAAGAAGAAGACAGGAAAATAGGGCTTTTTGGGCCTGAAATTAGATATGAGCAAAGCTTCTYATCGAGTGGAGTGGTGTTTTTTGGAACAAATTACGGGGAAGTTGGGTTTCCCTGCTGTTTTTYTTCATAATATTATGAAGTGTGTCTCCACAGCTTCTTTTTCTGTACTTGTGAATGGCCAACCCTCTCGTCGCTTTCAGTCAAGTAGGGGTCTACGTCAAGGGGATTCGCTCTCTCCTTTCCTTTTTGTGTTATGTGCAGAAGGCCTTTCTTCTTTGCTGCGGAGTGCTGAACAAAATAATGAACTTCATGGTGTTAAAATTGGGCGACATGTGGCACCTATATCTCATTTGTTTTTTGCAGATGATAGTTTTCTTTTTGTATGAGCAACAGAGGAAGAGGTTCAGAAAATGATGGAAATTCTCTCAACCTATGAAATTGCTTCTGGTCAAAAACTGAACTTGGAAAAATCAGAGGTTTCTTTTAGCCGAAATTTGAGCACGGAAAAGAAAATTTTGCTTCAAGCGAAGTTGCCTTTTAAGGTTGTGGAAGAACACGATAAATATTTGGGGCTTCCAACGTATATTGGAGCGTCCAAGAAACAAGTTTTCCAAATAATTCAGGATAGAATATGGAAGAAATTGAAGGGGTGAAAAGAAAAATTCCTATCACAAGCAGGTCGTGATATTTTGATTAAGGCGGTGGCACAGGCTATTCCAACATATGCGATGCAATGTTTTAAAATCCCACAAGGCATATTGGATGAGATTGAAAAGATGTGTCGACAATTTTTTTGGGGGCAACAAAAGGAGGAAAAGAAATGTGCTTGGATTGCTTGGTCCAAGTTATATAAATCGAAGAGGCAAGGGGGTCTAGACATGTGACATATGGCAKGCTTTAATAAAGCTTTATTAGGGAAGCAGGCATGGAGAGTGTTAACTCACACTGAATCTTTGATGTCCAGGGTTCTTAAAGGCAAGTACTTTCATAATTCCACCTTTTTGGAAGCAAATGTTGCTAGTAATGCTAGTTATACTTGGAGGTCTATCCTTTCGGCTAAAGATTTATTCAAGACGGGTATTCGGAAATTGGTGGGAAAGGGCAACACGATTGATGTATGGRATGATCCTTGGGTGCCAACATTACCAGGCTTTCGTSTTTAAGGGATTAGGGGAGGAGAGGACAMGGAGGTTACTTGGGTGAAGGAGCTTATTAATGAGCACACTTGGGATGTTCCACGACTTAGGGCTGTGTTGACACAATAAGAGGTGGCAGCTGTTCAAAGCATCCCTATTAGTTGGACTAATCTCGACGACAAGTGGTGTTGGCATTATACTAAGAATGGTTACTATAGTGTACGTAGTGCCTACTTTGTTGAATTGGAARAATTAAGCCACCCTTCAACCTCAAATGGTACGGCTTCGAGTAATAGATGGAAGGTTGTCTGGCTTGTAAAGGTTCCCCCAAAAGTCAAAATTTTCGGGTGGAAAGTGTTGCATAATGCTCTTCCAGTGCGTATGAATTTGGCGAAGCGTGGTATGGCTGTGGATACCCTTTGTCCAGGGTGTGGTGAACATCCAGAGGAGGTGTTTCATATGTTATTCTTGTGTGTGGAGGCTCAGGCTATATGGAAAATCTCCCCTTTGCGCTTAATGGTTCCTGAGTTGGGTGTTGCGTCTGTRGAAGGTTTAATGGATGTGCTGGGAGCTTGCAAGTTTGAGGATCATTGGTGGAATTTATTTTGGTCACTGGCATGGAGTGTTTGGTTACGAAGGAATGCGTGGACTTTTGAAAGTCGACGTATCCCTGTGAAGTTAGTGGTGGACAAGGCAGTTGGGTTAGTGGGAGAATTTGCGAAAGGAACGGGTGAGGCTCGCTTGTTTCAGGTTGCAGTTCCTTCCCCTGGAGTTTGGATGCCTCCATTGGAGGGTGTTTACAAGCTGAATGTTGATGCAGCTTTCATTGGGGGAGTGTTTGTGGGCATTGGAGCGGTGGTGCGTGATTTTGAAGGTGATATTTTGCTATCTATGTGCTGCAGACAAAATATGGTGTGTSGGGTGGATGTGGGTGAAGCTTTTGCTATGCGTGAAGCTCTAAAGTTGCCATGGAAGCTGGGTTTAGGTCTCTTACTCTCGAAACAGACTCTTCGAAGGTCTGTCATCACTTGAAGCAGCAYCAGGAGCCTCATACTTATTTTGGTTCGTTGGTTAAGGATATTCTATTTATGGCTAAGCATTGTCGTTTTATTTCTTTTTCGCATACTAAACGTAGTGGTAATAAGGTGGCCCATGAGTTGGCTCGTTTATCTTTTAATTTCGATGAGTTGCGAGTTTGGATCGAGGAATATCCTCCCCAAATCTCAAACCTTGTAAGCTTGGATGTTTTAGCCATTAATAATAATTAAGCTCGCTTTTCCCGTCAAAAKAAGGAAAACTCTTTTAAATACTAATTTGCTTTTAAAAAAAACTTACAACTCATTTTATATTGTTGTCTTTTGTAATGAGCCTGAGTTCGAGATAAATCATCAGAATAATGTTATAAACGACTACCCACCAATAGTAGATGGGTAAAGTCAGCCCGATTTAGAGCCAAATGGATATGAGCGGGTCAAAAAAAATTTGGACTTTCGACCTAAAAGTGTCCTACGTATAGGCTCCTTAAGCTCGAGCCAACTGTTCACATAATAGTAACGACATTATCTGTAATCGACAAGTGGTGAAAATTTTTATATCAATCAAAACTATTAGAGATTTTAGGGCTCGCATTACAAATTAGTGCTCCAATATTGATAACACCACTTCTTTGAAAAAGTAACTCCAATACAAACCAACAATGTAATACTAAACAGTAGACATATACACAGTAAACTTAAAGATAAGGTAGGTAAGTCTCCTACCTAAAATTTTAGGATCAAATGAGGAATATTATTATTTTGTTAATAAATAGATGGTCGAACCATTATTTTCTATATATTCCGCCGGCGTATACGTTCGCACGAACAATTCTTTACCTATAATATAAAAACATTCATATTATTTCTTCGGTTTCGTTTTACTCAGCTTGCACGCTTTTTTTATGACATGTTCATATTTGTTTATACTTTCTTTTTGGATAAAACATTATATTTCTATCTCTTTCTCTTCTCATATTAAGTTCCCTTAATTTTTCTTCTATTATCTCTTTCATCCCCAACATTTACATAAGAATCCGTGCAAATTTCAATTAACGACTAAATTGAAACGGATGAAAAAAATAAATATAATAATTTACTACTCAGTGTAGTACTTTATGCTAGTACCTGATATGACAAAAATTCACAATTTGGGTTAGATTTAATAGGAGACCACAAATCTCCGACACCCTGAAATATTGTGAACGTGGGATTGCGTCAACTCAAGTTACTCAACAACACTGTATAATCCAACTTACTAACATGTTATGGGGCGTTACATAAGTTCTCAAACAATAAAATATATAAATTAAATAAATTATATTGATTATTGGACGTGATTTTGACACACATTTTTAATATTTAGAAAACATATTTTAGAAAAATATAGAAAATTGCTTTAAATAATGCCTCGAGATGCTGGATTTGTAAATCGTTCTTATATTTGAAAGTAAAAAAAAAAAATATACTTGTTATTGTAACTTAACGATTTTTCAATTTTGAACGTGGATGAATTTTGTGTGAGAGAGGCGTAGGAGAAGAAGAAAAAATAAACGATTATGTTAATTAAAGGGAGATTGAAGGTGTAGAAAGAATAAGCAAAAATTAGACACAATATTCTAATATTGTTAGAACACTCAACACATACCCCTAAAGAACTGCGTAATGCAAACACCGCAACATATTGCTATTAAGTAGGAGTGGGCTTCCACTAATATTCACTATTTTCTTTGCCACGCTATGCTGTTTGAATTTTACGGATTTTTTTATATTATTTCTCACTCAAATCTGATTTTTTATTTAATTTTTATGATTTAATCTTTATATTTCTTATAATTTTAGTTGTATCAATTTAAATTTGATCTTAATATCTTCTTTTAGCATGCATATATTTATGTTAGTTACATTTGAACTTTATTTATGTTAGTTGTATTGGAGCTTTAATTTCCTTTATACAACATTTAATTAGGAAAAAGAATTGGATTGAGAAAACAATATAACAATTCAATGTATTTATTTGAAAGGATTAAGTTCTTTGTTAGAGGGACAACCAAGCTCCCCCTTGGCTTATATAATAGAGATTAATCCATAACACTTATATTAAAGCTGGACAATCGGTCAACTAGTGGGTAACTGAGTTTTAATTTATATTCAATAGAGCGAAATATAGGTCTCCGTCTTTTGATTAAAGTAGGTGAACGAATTGATTGAATTCGAGGTCAGCTGAAATCGACTTAACTGAACTAAAATATGAAACTCAACTGAAGTGATGAAGTAGTTAATGGAAGTTAAGATAGCTAAATAGCTGAATTGATCGAAGTTTGTTAAGTAGGTTAATTAGACTGAAGTTGAATTGAAATGAACTATAAAGAATCAAAAAATTAAGCCGAAAAACAAGTGAGCTAATTAAGAATTAACTCTTCCTCCGTTTCAGTTTGGTTTTTACGTTTGCTTTTTAGTGTCTTTTATCTCTACATTTCATTTTTCATACTTACTTTTTTACCCTTGATGTTTACTGTTACCCCTAAAATTGATTAATATTACCCCTTACTTATTTTCTACCTTATCATTTTACACCCAAATTTATCTCTATCCCTCATTTTTAAAATATAAAATTTCTTAATTTTTATTGGCACACATTTTAAATAAATTAAAAGAATAATAAATTTCCAAGTAATTATAACTATAATTTATCAATACTAATTTTTTTTAATTGACTGTAATTTTACAAACGTAAAAAACAATCGAAACGGAGGAGTGATACTACAATACTAATTAAAGGAATCGCCTAGAAGAAAAGGAGAAATGTGGCGAATGAAAAGCACAAAATTGGCGTGCATTATGTCCCGAAATGTCGTATTCGTGGTAATAAAAATATAAAATAGGGAGTAGGATGAAACGACGACATACAAAATCTTAGGGGCACATTTAATTGTAACATGATTGCCTGCACCGTGTGCATGCATGGGACTGCAATTTTGTAATTTAGCACAACGCCACAACTACAACCCCTTTACTTTCTTTGTTTTTATGTAACAATGCAATACACCATATGTTTGTTTCTCCTTCTCACATATCATCAATTCAATTCAAACACTATTTCTATTAAATTGGAGAATAGTATAAGTATATATCATCATATTTTGATATTTGTATTTGTCCCCTTTTATGTTGACCCTAAATGGGACACCCCAATAATATCTTTTTGGCATTTTTGTGTTTTTACCTTGGCTACTACTCCACTACTTGCCTCTTGYCTTCGTTAGTAAAATGCTTTTGGTTGACTATGTCATGCTTAGTTGTTTCATCATATATAGCATCTCAATGCAAAATATCAACAACCAAWAATTTACCGCCACATAATTAATGAAGTGGCATCATTACGTACATGRTCAAATTTTAGGTCTGAGTTCAATGTAAGGTTATAATAATAGATTGTACATTAAAAAGAAAGTATGGATAAGATCGAAGTAAAACTGTGACTTTCCTAGATCAATAAGAACGATTATTAATGTAAYGTTATAATAATAGATCAAATATAAGTATTAAATTGTTTTATAAAATATTAAATATATACAAGTAGTCCAATGTAACACAAATGCCACYCCGCTATTAGCACAACAAAGCATAATAATATACAAATATACAATGCTTTAATAATATATAGTAATTTGTGAGAACTAAAATTAAAGAAGTGTAATAAGTTTTAGTTGTTTAATTTTATTATTGTTATCATAGTACACGATCTTAATTAAAGATCTTAATGTATGTAATTGTACATTGAATAGTGAAGTGGCTTGTCAATGTAGTTGATAACAAGAGTGATACATAGACGAGATTGTTCACTGCCTACCGAATCGAATAACACATAAATCCAATTGTTAATCCTTAATGTCATTAATCTTTCCGACAAAACATGTAGTTAATCTAAATTGATCCAAGTTTAACACTACTTTATACATTGTTGTTTGACCTCTTTCATGCTAATTAGGCATGTTCTTATTATTCTTAGTTTAATTAAGTATAACTAATTAATTAGAGAAATGCATGTCATGGAAGCATCGTGTGAACCTTGTATTCATTCATTTAGAGATTATATATAATTAGCATAAGATCAGAAGATTTTTGCAATATTTGTCACGTTCTGTATATTTTGGTATTGGATATTAGGATATATACAATGATAGCATTCCATATTTCCATTGAATTAAGATCAAAATCTTCATTTCCCTATAAATGTAGCACCTTAGTGACTCATTCGCATCAAAAAAACATTTCTCTATAAAGACTATGATATCAAAACAATTAACTCTAAGGGTCTGTTTACTTCAACTGAAAACAATGGAACTAAACTGAACTGAAAACAATTGAATTAAACTAAACTAATAAAAAAAAGTTGAATTATACTAAACTAAAAGAAACTGAAATGCTATGAATTGTATTGAACTTAACATAAATGAATATTTATGAGAAAAAGAAATTAAATTATCAATTGAAATGAAAATAAGTTGAAGTAAACAAGTCTTAACTTTAACCATTCAGGGGAGTGAATCTCAGCTCAAACAGGCCGAATCACTTTTTCAACTGTACTAGTTGGTAAATCTACTTCTAAATAGTTCTTATGGAAATATTATTAGATGTGATGTGCTAATCTCAATTGTATTACAGCTTAGAGTTCATGATACATGTAAGATCGAAACTTTTCAAAAACATAAATAATTGTGTGATGCACGAATTATAAAATTAAATATTATATTTTGTATCCAATACAATAAAATATTACGAAGTATACATAATTAATTATACTACTTCGTATGAAAAATAATATAATTAACTCTCTCAAATAAATAATACTTACTACAATATTGATTATTTTACCAATAAAAGCATTATGTAATGGACTAATTTATTATATTAGTCACCTACTCAATTTTACAACCGGTCGCATATAGCAATCGCTGATGATATCTCTTCCCTCCTCTAATCTTTCGATCAATATGGTTGCCATCATATTTATTGTGAAGGTAACA
>SNQN01001878.1:0-65482 GCA_008642245.1 Bassia scoparia
GCATCGCGACAATGCTACCGCTATCAGGTCTTTTGCTCTGCTCTCTATGTTGAATGCCACTCATTTTTGGCCTCTGATGCAATCCTCTTCACTGTCTACTCTTTTTCGCACTTTATATTTTAAACAAATCAGATGTGGCGCTTTCCTTCTGTCTTTTTCCTTCATTTTTTCATTCCGACTGTGAGTCCTCGTTGGCTAACTTGTTTGGATCTCTCTATTCATCATTACCATTTCACCTTTTTTTTCCGATTCATTACTTTCATAAACTCCGGTGTCAATGTTATTAAAGAAAGATTTAAGGCACAAGCTTACATTTTAAAGAGAATGTTGTCCGCCCTTTTTGTCATCTTTTGAAAGAGAACGTACTAAGTTCATTTTCTATAAGTCTGTTGGAGAAGGAATTAAATGATTTCTTATAAGTCAGGTATCTTTGTGAGACTTAACCGCAATAATCTACTATTTTAAAGCAGATATTGTTTGAATTGTTGATGCTTATTTCGTCGGTATTAAAATTAAGCCGTAATTAGGTAAATAAGTTAGATTAACAAAAATTAAAATAAAAAATCAGGTTCAAAGTTTTAACAGTTTTCAAAAATAAAATTAAATATGAGGATGATTTAACAAAATTAAAGATGTTTTAGAATTAGTTTAGAGAACATATTACTCATATTCATTTGTTGTTTGTGTATCTGCAAGTTTTGTTGTTGATAATAAGTAATGTAGTATACTAGATAAGATTAAATCTTATAAAAATAGGTCATCTCTTGACAGACGCATTATCAACTCCGGATCTTGAGCTCAACTTTTGAATTTTCTTGAAGGCTAAATTGGATTGAGGTGCGGTTTGAACCAACGTCGAAAAACCGGTGGCTTCAAACTTTGAGATCTGTTTGGCCTACCCTTGAGCTGAGCCATTTTCGACCGGCTGAAATAAATAAAATTTATGAATATTTTGATCACAAGTAAGGTGTGAATGAAATTGACTGTGGGTCGAGAAATAGCAAGAGGTGTATGATTTAAAATATAGGTTGCAGTGACTATTCAGTGACAAATAAGTATATAGAAGGCAAGTGATGGTAGAAGCTTCATGAAAATTAGATTATTGAAAATTGGTAGGTATATTTAAATAATTTATAGTTTAAGACAATAGGTGTTGAGTATGTCGGAAAAATAACTCTTAAAAAGATGGTTATATTTTGCTCCTTGACAAAATTGATCACTTTCTTTAATTCTATAATAGCTGATTCTGGCATTCAGACTTACATAAACTATAATAAGGCTCGCTATCAATCAGACAATTGTCGTCATAATGGAAATTGGTTTGCAAAATTTAAATGTCTATCGAAAAATTAAAAAATGGTCTAAACTTATAAAAAAACAATTTTTTTTTATATTTATCTTTGACAATGATTCACCACATTTTTAAATTGTTTTGACGGTCTGCCCACTCCGGAGTTTGTCCATGCATTAATATCAAATAAGATGTACAGAGCCGACCCGTAGCATCTGCTCCACGCGACGGTACAGGGTCCCAATTTCTCAGGGCCCATTTTTTGTTTAGAAATTTCTTTAATTTATGTGAAATATACTAACAAAAAGCTACTATTTAATTGAGTATATGACATCAGTGGTTGATTTGCATAAGGAAAAGAATGATTTTGGTTCGAAACCCATACAATGTTTTTATTAAAATTATTATAATACAGAAGTATATCAAAACGCTCCACTATTTTTAAAAAAATCCTCTTATTTTAACAGCTCGTGAGTCGTGATAAATATCGCAAAGCGGCCCCAATTAATTTGAGACGACTCTGAGATGTACAGTATACTACATTCGAGAGACATAAAATAGTGAGTGTATTGGATTATTTTCACAGTTAAGACTTTGTGTCAATTGATGTCTGAAGAAAAGCTCAGGATATGTGATCATCCTTGTCATCAAACTTGGACAAAGATGTGGAAAACCCTTGAAAAGAACTATATCCAAAGATGGTCGGAAAATGTTTGAATCCCCTACGAAATGCGTTCTTCAACTTCCTAGCACAGAGGAATCTTAGAGCAGACCCCGCTAACCTACTCCACCGAACTCGCCGAGACCGCCAATTATGATTAATAAATGGTGCCCACATACTTTTACCTGTGATGACACCGAGTATGCTCCAACCACTTGAAGAGTTTCTAACATTCTGTTCTCGTACCCTTTTCCTGGTCAAAGGGGACTATAAAAGCTGGCAATTTCGTCGCCAAGGAACGAGAGAATGGTGCAAAGAGCAAGTGAGTTGATTAAGGTGAACAAGAACCATTCATAAACTTGCTATTCATCCTACGGGTCAATGCACTTCGGCGGGTTTCGATTTTCTTACCCCTTTGTGATTGATAATTTGGGCACAAACAAAGTATACAAGAGAACTTAAAGAATGAAGTAGGAAAATGTAGAACACCTCATGAGTTTTGGAGCATCCAAGCATCCTAACGTGCAAATCATTGTGTACGAACACTAAGGTTAACACGCCGACCTTAAAACATGTACGGCGGCAAGGAAGGACTTTGTCTTACATCACATAGTCGACTTCAAAATCAAGAAGGGCGAGTTGCTTGTGGTATCAGCCCCAAGTGATGAGATCCCAAGGTATTTAACGACCCGAAAAATTCATCCGGACCGAATTTATGGGTGACAAGGGTGTCAGTTGTTGAAATATTTGTTCTGGTCAATGGAAACCGCAAACAGGGAATCAGAGTCATCAATAAGCAGTGTGCGCAAAGATTATTCCTACACACAGCATGCTGTTATGGCAGATTCTTCCAAGATATGATTCTATTACACTTGATTTCACTGGTGCAATCACTGGGGTTGAGAAAGCAAGTTAGGTGAATGTGTCACCAATCAATAGTAACTATGAAACGTTGTGATTCATGATTTAGTGTCATAAATACGAGGTTGAAAATTGAAATGATCAACTGAAACTATTATCTCACAACATTTAACATCTTGTTTAATTTTTGTAAAATATAAGCTATTATTATTAATTGTCACGTGTTTTGTTGGTAATTTGAAGATTGAATTCATATTATAAATTGTCCAAAGATGAATACACAATTTATTTATTTATTTATTTATTATTTTTTATATATTTATTTATTTATTTATTTATTTATTTATTTATTTTTCTTTGTTGTAATTTTATCAAAAATCTTTGAATTGATTAATTTCTCAAAACTAAGGTTTAAGGTACATATCACCATACGTACTTTTGATAATTGCACACTGTGCTATTTTTGGAAACGAATTTGACAAAAATGGTTTACAAGCCAATTGAATTAATTCATTGGTTTCCCCACAATTTGATTAGTTTTCTGAGTAGCGCAGAAGATGGGCCATTTTCTTCAAATGGTCCAAATCCTTATAAAGCCAAAGACCCTTTGTGTATTATTCCATGGTAACAAAATACATACAAAAGCATACTCATATTGTACAAATATGTGTACAAATACATACAAGAATACAAGGCTTTCTTCAACAACCAAAGTCTTTGAAGTCCATTTAGCTCAAATTGTCAAGGATTTGAATTGTCGCATTCTTGTCACAAAAAACACTTTGAAAGTAAAATACCTTCAACATTTCCCAAAAAAAGGTTCATTATTTCCTTTACATCACAACAATCATTGCACTCACAATCTATTCCTCTAACTTCTCTCTACTTTCTCTCATTTAGATCCTTTTATATTCTTCTTCCCTCCTTATCCAAAACTTTAACTTTAAGCGTCCGAGGGCGATATTTCCCGATAGTGATATTTGCTTTGCATGGTGTCCATAGCTGAGTGACACGTGACATTGAAGATAATTGGACCTTAGACACTGTTTACCCTTAAGCTGGACCTACTTTATCATTAACGAGGAAGTCACACCCCCGAACCTACAGTGTTCTCTTTACCCACCGGTTGAAATAATTGGGCGACGTATGTGGGTAATTGAAACATTCAAAGATTGGTGAGTGAAGGTTCCATACAAGTACCTCAACAAGGTCGCCAAAGACCAGGAAACATCGATCAAGTTATTTAATGCTAGTCATCTCCATAATCCTTGAAGAGAGAGAAGAGAGAGCAAATCAATCCTACGCCAATCCAAGCAAACCTCAAAGAAGACGTGATTTGGGAGATAAGAGTTACGTGACGGTGTCGACTGTGTTTAATGACAGATCTCTCCGGATGCATGGACTTCGTCAAGTCCTTGAAGGAAAGTAAGCCTTGCTTCAGCAAGCCAAAGATAAGCTAAAAGCTGCTGCCCAAGCTATAGCTAGACTATGAAGAACGAGCTCAAGAAGGCAAACGGCAAGGCAAGAAGACAGTAAGTTTAAAGATCCGCAAATCCTATGTTCAAAACCACCACCTCTCCATAGTATCTCAATATGAGAACACGAGGACGAAGAGTAATTCAAATTTGAAAGACCTTAGAAAAGAGACAATCGATTAAGGTTCAAACCACGGGAGTTTGATGAACAAAAACGAGGAAATACTAAGGACACACCCAGTATGCTCCTCAAAAGACCCCCATCGTCTATTAACCCTCCCTTTGGTGAACATATGGAGAAGATGATGTATCAAATCTAAGGAACTCCTCCTCCCATTCCTCATTCCAGGAGTGAGAGGAGTCATTGAAGACAAGAAAGTGAAAACCAGAGATATAAATAGAAATTACAATGAGACCGACAAAATGAAAAAGTTGGTCGCAAGGTTCATTTTAAATGAAAAAGAGGCATTCTTCAAGCTTATGAGATACGGAAGATGCATCATCCTTTCTCCGCTTACTCTCAAGCATGCATGATGCAACACTCTCCCAGGAGGCTCTCATCACGATCTCCCATGGAAAGTCAGGAGGAGAGACAATGCATGACTTACATCAGGAGCAGTAAAATCTCAATATGAACAAACAAGGCAATTTCCTTTCCTCAAGAGAGCCCTGCCTGGAAGATGCACTTCACACTCTCTCCATTCGGCAACATCCTCCTCTGCTCCTCAGCAATTCTCTTCCAGCTTCCCATGCAAAAGTCAAACAACTCGACCCATTCTGAACCTTTTGATGTAAAGGGTGAATCATGAGACCATATCTCCACTTACAAACACTTGCTTACTTAGCTGCTGACGATGCCTACTTGGTGTCGTACTTCCCGTTACTCTCAATGGGAATTGAATAAAAATGGTTCAATGCCTAATTGTATGAACTGAAACACAAACTCCAAGTATGACCTCACTCAATCTAGCTCTGTCGTGTATTTTTTCTTTTCATTCGAATTATTTATTTTTGGACATTATATTTTAGTTTTGGAGAAAGTATTATGTGTTAATATTTATGTTTTTGTTGATTCTCTATTGTTGGAGAAGGTTGGATTCATTATTATGTCTTTTTATAGAAGTCTCTTCGAAGTATGTCAAAAGTGCTCAATATATTGAGATTGAAACGCGCGACGATTGACGAAATCTAGTCGTCAATATTAATGAGGAGAGTCCATATGTTACAACACTTTATTCGTCCTAGAGTGGCTATAAGGAGGTATGCGAAACCGGTCCTTTTCTGTGTTGGTACCTCCTTAGGCAAGGCGCAGCCTGTGTTGGCTGAATTGCAATGTCAAACCTATCTGTGGGGTCAAAGTCAACGTTTAAGTCAAATTCTGTGGCTACCCTAAGTAGTCAAGGGTCAAGACTAAGATCAGAGTCTATATGGGGACCTAATTGAGGACTTTTAATGGTCACAGGGTCAAGACCTAAGGGTCAAGTCTGTGTCGACATACTCGGTCACAGATCTGGGTGAGAAAGGGGGGGTGTGCAAATGTTATGGGAAGAGCGCGCGGCTTTTCTATGGTATGGTCAAGGGTCAAGACCTAGGTCAAAGTCTGTGTCGACTACGGTCACAGACTACGTGCGAAGCAACCAAAGTCACTGATGGGGCTATGAATATGCATGATGTGAACTAGAAAGATGACATGGACTATATGAAAGTGTGTGTTAGCGTCTAGAACTGTACAATGGCTAGGACCCATAACATGCACATAATATACAAGACACGTGATGACAAGTCAACTATGGTCGGTCTAGGTTAAGTCAGAGAGTTGTACCACGCCTAAGGGCAGAGCTTGGTCCAGTTTTCACCACTTGCAATTAGCGATGTATGGCCAAGATACCCTTTATGCCACGCATCAGTAACACGTGCACACACGGCATGGGCGGGATAGGAACTTGCCTTAGCCATGCGATCAAATTAACCAATGCAACCAAGGTAGTATCCCCCTTATGGTAGTCTCGAGCATAGAACATGCCCATAGTGAGACCAAGGAGCCTAAGGCGGGACCTTATTCGGAAAGTCACATGCAAAAATGAAAAATCCAATAAACGTGATGATGGAATTACGAGACTTTCAAGTCTGTCCACTTCACCTAACGGTGATTCTCCCCAGTGAAGTCGCCAAATTGTAGGACCGTGGGCCGCGCCCTCAGCGTATAGCGGGCGCGCGGCCTTGGTACTACATCGAGGTGCTTTGCGTGGGCTTGAGCCACGGATCCCGCACGTGAGTGCGTTGGGGTAGTGTTGTCGAGTGAGGGAGTCGCCACCTGTGCCTAGAAAGGTTATTCACGGACGCCCGAAACGTTGGTGCCAAATCAATGGCCCCACGTCCAATCAAGTAACCAGTCGGTGGTTTCGGGTACATGGTACGAATCAGATTTGTAACCCAATTCGCCCGCATGTAGCGGCCTCTACTCGGTCTCATTGTAATTCCATTAAACACGATTTATTGGAATGCACACAACTTACATATTCGCAACCTTAGAAACGCACTAGCCCTAAAAATTACTAAGTGAGTATGTTTCTATTATGCACAAGAGACTACCTAACCTAGAAATTGTGACCACTTTGTATTAATCATGTTAAAACGGTGCCTAAAACAGGTTGTCCATAGTTAATCTGATTTAAAGTGATTCACTAAATTCCGGTCTTTGTTTAGCCAAAATATATACAAAGTTTATACAACAATGACAAGATGAGATATGAAGTGTATAAACTTCAAAGTATATGCAAACTCATCTTACCGTAAATCTGCAAAGAAAACAAAAGTTAGTTTGTAAAACGAAATGAAACGAATCCTTTGCCTTGATGCTACATTGAAAACAAAGAAAACAATTGTTAGTCCATGATAAAATGCAAGCGCAATGGATCTTCCGCCTTGAATTGCTATACAAAGAATAAAGAATGTTAGTATTGACAATGGACATAATAATGAAATGAATGAAAAGAACGAAAACCAAAAACCAATGAAAACCTTGAAAACATTGTGAAAACCTACAATATTTACATGAAACAATTAAAAGTGAGTTTCTACATTGTTTTAGTTAACATTAAAACTCATAACAATGGTTAGTCAAACTAAAAGAAAGTGAAAGAGAATTATTTGGTGAGTAATCTCAGAATTGATCCTTTGTTATCGCTGTTGATTCGAAAGAGATCGATGCTTTGAACTAGAACGAATGTGTATTGTGTTTAGAGTGTTTTAGAGAGAGAGAGAGAGAGAGCAATATGCTCGAGAAGTGTGCGTATGAAGTGTTATGAAGTGAAGGTCGTAATGAAGTTGTGAAGTGACAGGTCGTATGAGTTGTGAAGTGTCGGGAATTGTGCGTGTATCGGACTGAGCAAGGCAAGGGAGTATTTATAGGCACGAGGCAAAAACGAGTCAGGCAAAACCTGCGTATATACGCTGAGATGAGCGTATAACCAGGAAAGGCAGCGTATATACGCTGCATATGAGCGTATATACGCTGCTTTCCTGCGATAATATACGCTCATCCTCAGCGTATAATACGCAGGCAACTTTCCATAGAATTTTGGCAAACTCGTATAGCTTGGTTGAGCGTATATACGCAGCATATGGAGCGTATATACGCTCCTGTTCAGCGTAATTACGTCTCATACCTGCGTATATATCGTCTCGATGATAGCGTATAATATTTTCCAAAACTCGAAATATTTTGATTTCCTCCGATTTATTCGTGATTTCCCTTGATTCGACGCACCTAGACACCCTTGCTCTCCAAGCAAGGAGTTCTAGAATGTCTAGAAGGTTCCACGTATAACCGGAGTATTTTTCTAATCATCAATGTATTTCTGGCGTATTCTGCGTATTTAAACATTGCAAAATTCATAGAAAATCATAGAAAAATCAGAAAAATAATTTAAAATATTTGGCGATTCAGAAAAATGTGACGACATAGATGAAAATCAAAAAGCATGAGAATCGCCAGTGTAACTCGTTTGAAAACCTTTGAAAACCTTGAAAACCTTGAGAAAACTAAAAGAAAATATTTTTGCCTTGCCTTTGACCTTTGCTCAATAGTTCCGAGTACGACCTCACGTATTTCCAACTTTTGTGAATTCAAAGCATCTTTTTGATTCGAAACAAACGCGAGACGCGGTATGTTTCATCACGGATTACTCCTTGTGGGAGAACATTTTCAGGTGTCTACAGACACCTGGATACACTAGGGAATGGTAACTAATTTCAAACCAACCTTCTTGATCAGGCTTGCGAGGCAAAGAAATAGGAGAATCATGCGAAGTCTTAGATCTTTTCGCTCATATAGTTTGCTCGGAGGATTGTGACCCACTAGAGGTTCGTTTTGTGAACAGTTCATGGTTTAACCATATAGGTTCAAAAGGAGATCCTTAGTAGGATGAGCATTTGGACGAAGGACAGACCTGAGAAGATGAAGTACTTAAAAGCCTGATGCTTTTAGCAGCTGTTCATTTGGCGAAGGCGAGGACAGTCTATCTCTCTCACTCGAGCTGAGTGTGAAGAGTCGCCCTTAGTTGGAGGAGGAGTATTCCTTTGAAATTCATTTGGCTTTCTAGAGTACTCGCAATGCCTTTCCCCTTGATAGTGTATGAAGGCTCTGTCACCTTCCGGTGGCACCATTAGCTGGAGGCTCCTTTATTTTGAAGCTAGGAAGGGCAGGCTCCGTACTTTTATGTTTTTCCCCTCAGACTTCGAAGGGGTTTCCTGGTTCTTTCTCTTCTCTTCGCTCTGCGAAGAGTGCTTAGAATTTCTTTGGCTCCTTAACATGCGAGGAGTGCTTCAATTTCTTTGGTTCCTCCTCATGAGAGGAGGGCTTAGATGGTTTCTTCTTCTCCACATGGTAGGAAGAAGATTTCTTCTTGTCTTCAGCCTTCGAGGAAGGCTTGGGAGATTTGCTCTTTTGGGAGGCAAAGCTCCCATCTCCTTGAGAATATATGGAAGGCTTTTCCAACTTTTTACAAAATGAGAAATATAAAGTAAGGATCATCGTAGAAGACAAAGAGCTTAGGTGGTCGCACTTCGCAATTCGAGCAATGTTTATGCAAGGTGCGACGTCACCAAAATGAGTTTACTAAGAAAATGAGGTSGCACTTGCCATTGGAACAAATGCTCATGGATGGTGCGACGTTTGTTGTGAAAACAAAATTGAAAAGYAACATTATGAATGTGAATAGTACTTACCCGATGTAAGGCATTTCGCTCAGAAAACGACTTCCAACGAAGCTCTGCAGCGAGGGCTTGCTGTTCATCTGTCGCCATTATACCACTATGTAACTCTGAAAGTCTTGTGCGAGCTTGATCTACCAGAAAGGATGCTAGGTTAGACACAATTCAAAAGAGTAAATTCGATTGGAAGAACAAAAAGCTACCTCTTAGAGGTCACTCAACACTTTGACCCTCTGCGAGGTCAAAGGCAACCATGAAGTCGTGGTTGCAGAAACATTCAAACAAAGGAACCCTAAACTTAGGAACCTCGGTTTKGCAACCCGAAGTTTTGTGGCAATACTGTTTAGTTCTRAAATACTTGAATTGTTTTCCATCATTCTCAGTTCTCTTTGGGTATTCATCCTCCTTGTAACTGAGTTGGTACTTTGACCAAGCTGAGAGTATTGTGGCTAGGTCAGTGTTATCGGTGTACACCAAGAAGAAGTCATTCTTCCAATTGTAAACCTTGTTGGGTTTGTCTATGGAAGTCATGTAACCTTCCTTGTGCGACAATTGGAACCAGCCTGACTGGCATATGTTGTTCTTAACAATCTGAAGCATGCGAAGGAAGGCACTGGTCGACAATGGCCAACCGTTCACTCTACAAGTGGCCATGAAGCCAAGGATGTGGCACCAAGATTGTGGTGTCAGTTGTGCAATGCCTATTCCATARGCTTTCATCAGRTTTATTATAAAAGGGTCCAAGAGGTTCCTTGATACCGAGCARCTCACTCAGATTCATCGAGAGATCCTCTAAAAGATGCCACCCGTCACCATTGATCAATGAAGGAGCATRTGAAGATGGGTGGTAAGTATTACCCTAATGTCATCACAACTATTCGTTATTCTGATAACACTCGTTCTTCATGTCTATTTAACCCATGGGTAACTGCCTTCCCTGTTGCAGTTAACTCTTCACTTGAGCAGTAAGAAGAGCAAATGGAGAATCAACATGTTGTCGACGAAGATGATGCCGACAACAATGAATTGAAGTTCTCGCCCAAAGAGAAAAACAAAATGGTCAGCAAAATGCTCAAGTGTGTGGATCCCCTCTACCCTCAAACCCTGAAGGGTTGTGAATAGGGCTTCATCAGACCCTTGAAGAGGGACTTGATGGATGCAACTGTCTTTCTTGTATATTGCTTTCTTTGTGCTTTGTTTACCAACCACGTTTTCTTGTCGACTAATTTCTAACACTTAGCCATTTTGTTTGTTTAGTGCCTAGTGAGAGTGGACAGCCTGGAGARGAGACTAAAGAGAGTAATCGAAGACAGTAACAAGAACTGGAACTTTGCTATCACTATTGGAGACTTCATGACTTGCCAAAAAACAATGGTGAAGATTGACAACTCTGTGGTTGATAGGATACTCAAGGAAGAGATCATCTCCCTTAAGAGTGAAGTTGTTGAGTCCAGTTCCAAGATTTTTGTACCGATCTGCCAAGGCCACTGCCGCGAGCAGAAACTGAAGGAGGTTGAGAAGGAAAATGGAAGACCTCTTGAAGTCAATTGAACCAATTTCAACTACCAACTCAAACTTAAAAACTGAAAATGAGCAGTTGAAGAAATCTTTGACAGATGACTGAGACTGCAAATGCCGAGTTGAACACCAAGGTTCCTAGTGGAAAAAGATGAAATTGACGGTGGTTTAGCAATTGAGAATCAACTCCTTCAATGGGTAGTTGAAGCCTTGGAGAATGTTGAAGGCCCATAAGCACCTTCAACTCTCTCATACGACGCATTCAAGTACAACCAAAAAGTTGCTAATGTCGTTAGGGACAAAACGCCTTTGTCGGCTGAAATTGTTCCCACTCCTCACCCTTCTGATGATGAGGAAGAAGATGACGAGGAAGTGAAAATGATGAGGAAGACAACGAGAGAGAAGAACTGTCTCAGAAGAAGCTGAGAAGAAGAAAATCGATGATAGAGAGCGGCTGCACACAATGTTGAAATTCGGCTGAATTTAGAAGATGAAAATGAGAAGCGAAGAAAACTGACAAGTGACAAGAAAACTGTCGTCGCTACACCCAACTCCCACTCCTCAGAAACTCGGCTGATGTTGCCAAGGCTGGAAGACTCTCCTTCAAAGACTTAGATTAATTTCTTAAGACTTTTCATTAATAACTTGTATATTCTTTTTCTTATTTGGATATCCTTTTGTAATGTTTTACCGGGTGACAACTCGGTCTTTTCTCTGAAAATTATGTATTTATTCTGCCGAGTGATGACTCGGTTCTTTGAATGAAGTTGGTCAGCATTTTGCCACTTCTTTTATTGTCTTGTTTGTTTTTCTTTTCACAAACACCAAGTCCTATAGAAATTTATTGGCATTCAAATGCAATGCACAAGCATTGGCATAGTTGGAACAATTACCCAGTCACTTAAATATTTTGACAACTATCTTGCATTGAAAAATAACTTAAGCAATTTGAAGAAAATACTCAAGTATGAGAAATTTGACGAACAATGTTGAATTGAAAAATATAACTTAAGTAATTTGAAGAAAATACTCAAGTGTGAGAAATTTAAACGAAGCAATGGTTGAATTGAAACATAACTTAGGTAATTTGAAGAAAATCTTCAAGAATGAGAAATTTGACCTGATTGGCAGTGTTAAAAATTGTTTAACAAATTAAGACCTGCTCGGTAGGTATCTATTCCCCCACTTCAATTTAACCATTGCTTTAATTAGCGAGATGATCAAGTTTAATAAGACGAAGTAGTGTGATCGACTCAAGGCCTAGTACAGTGGTCTTTGCAGTCGATTAATCAATAACGTTGATTGACCCCTTAAATCTATTCATTCGAGGCATATGCCCTTAGTCGACCAACTGGTTCAGAGTTATTGGTGTCGATATCCATTCTATTATAGGCTCGAAAGAAATATGCTGCCCGTAGCTACGAAAGAAGTTGACCGTAAGAACGACGCAAGTAATCCTTCAGTTAAGTAAATTAGGGTTCTTCACATTATGGCCCGGTCTAGGCCAACCAAGTTTCTTGCGCCATTGAAGAGAAAGCTATCTATGTGACACGAAGCCTGACTAGTGGTAGTAGTCACATTGCCCTACATAATCTTATTATGTATAAACTGTACAATTCAAATTGCCTTTTGAAAATAAGGTGCTTGCCGTTCAATAAGTGATGCCTGATAAAGGATGTGAGGATATTCCAGTAGAAAGACCTCCTTGAAAAATAAGAGTTTTAATTATTACGATTAATAGCCTTTAAAAGAGGTCTTGTATGGAACTTAGATAAGTGACTATAGGAGTCTTTACATCTTAAGTAAACTATATGCCGCTGAGAATAGTCTGAAAACTAGGTTACGAGTCCCTAAGCTAGGCTAAACTGATTGGGCCTAGGCATGGTCTAAAGTAAGGTATACCGAGATTCCTGTCGTTTGAAATCTACGCGCACTTAGCCAAGAATTGTAAGCGAGACAAGGAAAAATTAATATGTCTGATGAGCATTATAGTAAACTTGCCAAGTCTTACCTATATACAAGCGTTGAAAGTTCAAAAAGACGTGCTTGTTAAATCATATTTAGATTTGAAAGCAAAAAAATAATATATATAGATATTATAGGAGTCAAAGGAGATACAATGCTCATTTCATTAATTAAGAAGATCGAGACATACGTCTCTTTTGTATTACAAACCGAGGTAGATGAAAACTTCTCTAAGTGAATTGAAACAGAGATTACATGTCAATACCTCTTAAGCTTAATATAACATTCCAATGATGCGCGAAAGCCATTTTCCATACAAAGTTTCAAGTTTGAAGGTTAAACCCTCTCTGATGCTTAGCAATCTATGTAAAGGCCCTCCCCAATATGGCTAGTAACCTTGCCTGCTCATTTAGCTCCTGCAGAACCGAACGCTTTCCACATTCCTTCAGGCAAGATCATACCAACTTTGAAAGATCGTAGATTGACCGTCATTTGCTAATATAAACTCTCTAGTTATCCTTCATCTTATAATAGTTGTTGAATATATAAGTCTCAGTACGAGCACATTCCTCGTGTCTCGGGGCACATAGTATCAGATTGTGCCAAAGCGCAGCCCAATTATCTCTCATTTTAAGCATAACCTCAAAGTGGTCTCATAGACTTCAAATTGGAACAGCAACCGCTTCGAAAAACCATAACATACACATGACATTGTGATTCACCAATAGAACCCTTTTGGAGAAGTCTAATGAAGAATCGAAACACATATATAAGAGACTCTTCGACTTCCACAAGCCTTTCCTTGTTGAGCTCTTCTTGAATCCCATCATTGATAACTTTGTTGAAGGCCTCTAATTGACCATTTTCTTGTGTGTGAGCAACTGAAGCGAAGTGAGCTGCAATATCCTGCCTAGCCAACCAATTCTTCAACATCGGGGTTTCGAATTGTGGTCCGTTGTCGAAGACAATAGACCTRGGCACTCCAAAACGCATGATAAGATTCTTYYAAATAAACCCCTCAACTTTAGTAGTTTTGATGCTTCACATCGGTTCCGCCTCCACCCATTTGTTGAAGTAGTCGACGGCTACCAAAACGTACTTTTGTTGTCCCGAAGCTTGGGGGAAAGGACCGAAAATGTCCATTCCCAACTTGGCGAAGGGAAATGGAGATAAGACGGGTGTGAGATTGTTGGCTGGCTAATGAATGAGCTTCCCACAAATTTGACAGTTATGGCATTTCTTGACTATGGTGATTGCATCTTGTCTCACAGAGGGCCAATAATATCCTATTCTCAAAGCTTTTTCTACTAAAGACCTTACTCCAATGTGTGCCCCACAAAATCCTTCATGTGGGTCTTCCAATATCTCCTTGCCCTTATCAGGAGTCACACATTTCAGGAGAGGATGAGAGAATGATTTCTTATAGAGAACTCCGTTCCAAAGAACAAACCATGAGTCCCTAGCTTTGACATATTTTGCTCGGATGGGATCAGCTGGCAGATTTCCGTTCTGCTTGTATTACAAGATCTCATCCATCCAAGTGTTGCCCCTTTCAATGAATTGAAATAACTCACTACAAAAAAATTCGTTTTAGGGACGGACCGAATCTGTCGCTAAATTAGAGAAAACCGTCGCGACTATGATTTAGCCACGAATTTAGGGACGGATTTTGTCCGTCACTAAAACCTTCGTCGCTAAGTGAAATCAGCGATGGATGCCCTAAGTCTGGTTCAAATCTTCAATACTTCTTTTATCAATGACTTCCCAAAAAACCGATCTTTGGTCATTGCCTGTTGCGGAACTCGCAAGCTTGGAGAGGGCATCATCTTGATTATTCTTTGACCTCGGGACTTGAGTGAGAATAAAGCATTCCAACCCTTCYACTTCCTTTTTGAMTATCTAAAGATACTTGATCATATTTTCATCTCGAACCTCATAGCTTCCATTAAATTGTCTTACAATCAGCTGGGAATCGGACTTTGCTTCAATACATTTTGCCCCARCTGCCTTGCACATTTTGAGTCACGTTATGAGAGCTTCATATTCTGCTTCATTGTTGGAGGCTTGAAAGTTAAACCTCATTGCATACTCATAAACATNTATCTAAAGATACTTGATCATATTTTCATCTCGAACCTCATAGCTTCCATTAAATTGTCTTACAATCAGCTGGGAATCGGACTTTGCTTCAATACATTTTGCCCCARCTGCCTTGCACATTTTGAGTCACGTTATGAGAGCTTCATATTCTGCTTCATTGTTGGAGGCTTGAAAGTTAAACCTCATTGCATACTCATAAACATWGCCTTCCGGAGACTTGAATTGAATGCCTGCCCCGTACCCATTTTGAGTGGCCGAGCCATCAACAAATAACACCCAGTGATTTTGATGAGGCTCTCCAACCTCGGGTCATGTCATTTAAACAACGAATTTGGCAACTGCTTGCCCTTTGATAGCCTTCCTAGGCTCAAACTCAATATGATAGGCATTCAACTCAATGGCCCATCGAAGCATTCTGCCAGAGGTCTCTAGTTTTGAACATGTTTGTTTGAGGGGCTTGTCTGTATAAACAATAATATGGTGAGCCACAAAATATGGCCTCAACTTCCAGTAAGCAGTGAACAAGGCAAGCCCAAACTTCTCCACCGTTGAATAACGGTGTTCAGCACCTTGAAGAACGTGACTGACGAAGAAGACTAGCATTTGTATGCCTTCCATTTCAGCAATGAGGAYGGCCGAAAGAGCATGATTGGAGACCGCCAAGTACAAGTACAATTCCTCTCCTTCCATTGGGCTCACCATGCAGGGTAGAGAATGTAACTGTTCCTTAAGCCTTATAAAGGCATCTTCTTCTTCTTCTGTCCACTCAAACATTGCTCTCTTCTTGATTGCATCAAAAAAATATTGACATTTGTCTCCGAATTTTGACAAAAATCTCCCTAAAGTGGCTAASCATCCCGTAAGTTGTTGAACTTCTTTCACATTTCTTAGAGACGACATGTCGAGGATGGCTTGGACTTTATCARGGTTTGCTTCTATCCTTCGTTGATCAACGAAGTAACCCAAAAACTTTCCATATGTTACCCCAAAGGTACATTTTTTGGGGTTCAACTTCATATTGAAATGATAGAGAGTTTCAAATGTCTCCCTTAGATCACCTAGATGGCACTCCAAAGTCCTAACTCTTGGATGATCATGTCAGTTAATATAGCTTCCAACATTTCTACCAACCTGGGCCTGACCAAAGATGGTGTTGGAACACCGTAAAATTGCAGGGGGCATTCCGAGACCAAACGACATTCACACAAATAACATTAGACGGCCATTGGTCCGTCACAAATTGCCATTTTTTCTGGTCTTCTTCTTTTAGGGGGATTGATAAAATTCGGAGAAAAGCATCCACAAAAGCTTAAAGCTTGATGGACAGCCATCGATCTACGAACTTTGTCAATCTTTGGGAGGGGGTAAGCTGTCATTGGGCAGCCTTTGTTTAAAATCGTGTATCCACACACCCATTCGCCAAGTGTCCATTTTGCTGTGTACAAGGACTACATCTGGTACCCACTTGAGGGGTACTTGCATCATGGGCGTATGAAACCCGCATCAATCAGCTTCTTCACTTCTTCATCAGCGCTTTCTTCGAACATGCCCAAGTTGTCTTTTCTTCTACCTAACCGGATTGCATCCCTCTCCACATCTTAACTCATTGCAAAGCTACTTTTGGGTCTAACCAGGCATTCTTCTGTTGAAAACGCAAAGACATCATGGAAAACTCCGAAGGAGCCTTCAAAAGTCTTGCCCTCACTGAAGAGTGAGCCAAGAGAGCCTATCGTCACTGTCCTCTCGGGCGTGATTCTTCCAAAATGAAGTCTTCAGCTTCTTTTCATCTTCCTTAGAGGCGAAAGGACATCCCTTGGAGACTCGTGAACAAAGAATGTTGGTTGAGTCATCTAAACTTCTTCGCCTCTGTGCTTTCTTGTTCTTCTATGATTGACGGTATCTTGTGGTCTTCTTCTTGCTGAAGAACAGGCTTGAGGGCAGCAAGATAACACTGCCAGTGGCTTTACACGTTGGTTCCGTAGACGAACCCATGTATCATCATACAAACCAAAACTTATAAGGTAGAAGATAGAGGATTATTATCCTTTGATTTTGTTCAATGTGGGGGCGGCCTAGTATTATGTTGTAGGCTATCATAATCATCTCACACTAAAAAACTATAAAATCTCATGCTAACTTGTCTTTGCATCAAATCTACTGGCACATATACGTTCCCACTGCGCAGATACCTCCCACAAAACCACAATAGGATGATCTGCCTTGACGAAAAGAACTATCATAAGACTTGCAGTTTAGAGAGGCAACTGAAACTTATGATATCAAAGAAGCTGTCATACATCAAATCTTTTTAATTTCAAGTTGGCCGTCTTTATGTTCCAACTACGAGGGGTCGTCGTGTGGAACCTTGACCAGTGCTACGTCTCTATATTTTGAGATGTCGGACATCCGGGAAATGTCATCTTGTGAATATCTGTGGTCCACGTGGGAAAACTACATAAGTAATCCGTTCCTCTTTTCATAGTGGGGCCTCCAAAGCAACCCCTGAATCATGTTGCATCCACCTCAGGCTCTGTCATGTCTTAACTAGGAGGATTTATTTCTTCTTCTATCTTTCTGCCTTGCTTTGCCTTGATCAAATGTTAGGAATCTTGCCCTTCATCAACAAAGCATTAGTGCTCTTTGCAAAAGAGCATCGATTGGTGACATGACAAGTATCCTGATGAGATTTGCAGTATTTGACGGTCTCGTTTTCTCTTCCTGACTTATGGGGAAAGGATGAAGTGATATGTTTATACATTCCTCTTAATGTCTTTGTAAATCCAAGCAAAAGATCTGTTGGTTACTCATACTGACTTTCAAACTCAAGACTTCCTCCTTTTCTTATCTGATTGATCCCTTGGTTGACTTCTCATCAGATAGATAAGTTCCGAATCTCATGTGTCAGCTGTATGAATTGGCTTGTTGATTTCGGCTCCTCTCTAGAGGACCCTGCATCTGGATCTTTCCCTTGTTGTTTGCACTTACACAAGCTCTAAGCATGTATCAAACTCCACTTTTCGAGTTGTCGAGTGATGTTCCGCCAGGGGCAGGGGATTGGAGGCCTGTCAAATTTACTTTATGAGGCCTTGAATTCTCAATTTTTTCAATGAATAACTTTATTACTATAATAATATTACGTACTAAATAAAATCACATACTAAATACTAATACATGAAAACACTCTATTGAAAATTGGGTGATAAAAGAGATTAGAATTAAAGACAATAATTTGCCAAAATAAATGTGTGATGTGTTGGACTATGAAAGTATAATGAAAATAAGAATATTTATGATTAAGTTTGGACAAATAAATTAAAAAAAAACATAAGGACAAATGGAAAGACAGTTGGTATGAAAGCTTTAAGTTTTCTTTGGTATTTATGATCAAAGAAGCAGAAAAAGACAAATTGGTATTTAGTACACCGCAAGTTTCAACAAATAAAAGGTTATTTTTTTAGCAAAACAACTCCGACGGGAATCGAACCCAAGTTTCACGTGATACTCAAGCCTCCTCAAACCACTAGTCTATGCAATGCTTTCAATATTATTTCTATAACATTTAACATATATACAATGATTTGAGGTCTTTCCAATTACGAGGCCCTACGCGACCGCGCCGATGGTGSTGGCCAAGCGTCGATCCTGTCTGACAGCCTTGCCTAAGGAGGTCAAAGAAAAACTTCCTATCCCTATGCAATCCCCGAATAAAGTTRTTATAGGCTATGTCATGAGACAGACCCTCAATCTGGAGAGATTCATAATTGAAGCRCTTGACATAACTTCGAAGAGACTCTCAAGCTCCTTGCTCCACCTTCCCCAAATGAATACTTACTTCTTCTCCCTTCTGCTTGCCATAAAGTGATGGAGAAAGTCACGACAAGCTGATTGAAGTTGTTAATGGAGTTTGGTGGAAGGCCATTGAACCATTTTTATTCAATTCCCATGAGAGTAACGGGAAAGTATCGACACCAAGTGGCATCGTCAGCAGGCTAAGTAAGCATCAAGTGTTTGTAAGTGGAGATATGGTCTTCATGATCACCTTTACCATCAAAAGGTTCAATGGTCGGCAGTTTGACCTTTTGCATGGGAGCGGAGAGAATTGCTGAGGAGAGAGGAGGATGTTGCGAAATGGAGAGAGTGYGAATTCGCTCTTCCAAGGCAGGCTCTCCTTGAGGAAGGARATTGCCTTGTATGTCATATTGAGATTTACTAGCTCCTGCTGTAATCATGTCATTGTCTCTCCTCCCCTGACTGCCATGGGAGATGTGATGAGAGCCTCCTAGGGAGAGTGTTGCATCATGCATGCTTGAAGTAGAAGCGGAGAAGGATGATGCCTCCTCTCCGTTCTCATAACTTGAAATGCCTCTTTTTCATTTAAAATGAACCTTGCGWCCAACTTCTTCATTTGTCGGTCTTTGATCATTTCTCTTATATCTCTGTTYTTCACTTTCTTGTCTTCAATGACTCCTCTCACATCCTGATGAGGAATGGGAGGAGGAGTTCCTAGATTGATACATCTCTTCTCCTTGTTCACCTAAAGAGGTTGAAYAGGATGGGGTCTTTGAGGAGCATACTTGGGGGTGTCCTAGTATTTCCTCGTTTTTGTTTCATCAAACTTGGTTGGAACCTGAGAAGTGATGTCTCTTCTAAGTCTTTCAAACTTTGAATTACTCTTCTTCCTTCGTGGTTCTCTATTTGAGATACTATGGAGGGTGGTGGTTTTGAACATAGGAATTTCCGGAGTCTTAAAACTTCTAGCTGGCTTCTTGCCTGCCCTTGCCTTCTTGAGCTCTTCTTCATAAGTCAGCTTAGCTTGGGCAGCAGCTTGTTCAGCTTCATCTTTGGCTTGCTGAGCAACGGCCTTCTCTTCCTTCAAGGACTTGACGAAGTCCATCATCCCGGAGAGGTCTTTCATTAAACCAACCAGTCGACCCACCGTCACGTACTCATTATCTCCCAAATCCACGTCTTCTTCTGGATGACTTTGCTTGGTTTGGCGAGGATTGATTTGCTCTCTCTCTCTCTCTTCAACAGGATTTGGAAGATAGACTTCATCATTAAATAACTTGTCGATGTTGTCCTGGTCTTGGCGACCTTGTTGAGGACTTGTTATGGAACCTTCACTCACCATCTTGAATTGTCTTCAATTCCCCACATACGTCGCCAATATTTCAACCCGTGGGAAGAGAACACTTGTAGGTTCGGGGGTAGACTTCCTCGTAATGATATAAGTAGGCTCCAAGCTAAGGTAAAAAGTGTCTAAGTCCAATTATCTTCCAAATGTCACGTGTCACTCGCTATGAACACCTGCAAGAAGGCAAATAATCCTATCGGATTATGCCTTCCGAGCAAGTTAAGTTTTGATAAGGAGGGGGAAGAAAATATAAAAGGTCTAAAGGAGAAAGTAGAGAGAATTGAGTAATAGAGTCGGTGATGATGGTTTTGATGTGGATAATGAAACTTTTTTGGAAATGTGAAGGGTATTTATAACTTAAGTGGTGACAGAGTATTAGGCGAAAATGTCAAAATCTTGACAATTTGAGCCTAGAAATGGGTCTGTCAAAGACTTGGGTTTTGAAGAAAGCTGGTATTCTTGTATGATTTGTACACATATTTGTACAATATGAGTATAGCTATGTTATGTAATTCTGGTACATGAATAATACACAGAATTGTCTTTGCCGTTTATGAGAGGATTTGGGTCCATTGAAAAATTGGCCATCTTGTCTGGCACATAGAAACTAATCAAATTGTGGGGAACAATGAATAAATTCATATTGAGCTGAGAACATTTTTTGTAAATCTGTTCCAATATAGCACCAAGTGGTGCACAATTATCAAAGTACGTTGGTGAATTATGTAGTTGTAAACATGTTTGAGGAATAATTAATCATCAAAGATTTTGAAAAATTACAAAGAAAATAATATATAAATAAAATAAA
The DNA here is from genome assembly GCA_008642245.1 of Bassia scoparia. Taxonomy (NCBI): domain Eukaryota; kingdom Viridiplantae; phylum Streptophyta; class Magnoliopsida; order Caryophyllales; family Amaranthaceae; genus Bassia; species Bassia scoparia. The sequence continues at coordinate 21,028 of SNQN01001878.1, forward strand.
TAAATAATAATATTAAAATAATAAATAAATAAATAAATAATTGATGTATTCAATCATTTGGGACAATTTACATATAGAATGTAATTCAACAAAACGGAAAATTGAATTAATAATATGACTTATTGTTGTAAATTAAACTAAGATTGTTTAAAATAGTCGAAATGTAATAGTGTTGAGTCATTTAATTTTCAACCTTCGTATTTTGACACTTAAAAATCAGAAATTTCACAAGTGTCCTTAGTTATTATTTTGCATGTGACATACCGATTCACCTAATTTGCTTCAACCCAGTTGATTGCACCAGATGATAAGTTGGTAATAGAATCATATCTAAGGAAAGAAATTGCCATTAAACAAGCATGCTGTTATCGGACATAATCTCTGCAGCACACTTGCTGTATATTTGATGACTCTGATCCCTTGTTTGCAGGTTCATTGGAACAGAAACTATTCAAAGACTCACCACTGTCACCATTTAATTTCGGCCGGAATGAATTTTTCTGGGTTCGTTTAATACTTTTGGGATCTTGCATGCACTTGGGCTGCGATACGACAAACAACTTTGCCCTTCTTGATTTGAAAGCTTCGACTCATGTGATTTGTAGACATCAGTGTCTTCTTGCCGCCCGTACTGTAAGTGGTACGGGCGGGTTACCTAGTGTTCGTAAACAAAGATTGCACGTTTGGCATGCTTGGATGTCTCAAAACTCAATGAGGGTGGTTCTACATTTTCCTCTCACTTCATTCTTTAAAGTCTTTGTATACTTTTGTTTGTGCCCAATTAAATGCAAAGGGGTAAGAAAATCGAAACACGCCGCAATGCAATGAACTAAGGATGAATTAGCAAGTTATGATGGTTTTGGTTCACTTAATCCAAACTCACTTTGCTCTCTTGCACACTTCTCTGCTTCCTGGCGACGAACTACAGCAGTTTGTGAAGTTCCTTTGACCATGGAAAAGGGGTACGAGAAGGATATGTAAAAAAACTTGCAGTGGTTGGCATGCAACGTGTTCATCAAAGGTAAAGTTGTAGGCAAGCCATTATTAATGCATTAATTGTGCGTCTCGGGAGTTGTCGTGTGAGTAGTTAGCGGGGTCTGCTCTAAGATTCCTGTGCTAGGAGTTGAAAACGCCTTTCGTAGGGATCAAATAATTTGCGAGCCATCTTGGGTGATAGTCTTTTAAGGGTTTCCACATTTTGTCTAAGTTTGATGGACAAGGATGTCATACTCCTGAGATTTTCTCCAGAAATCAATTGCAAAGTTCTTAACCTGTGAATAAATAATCAATACACTCCTATGTTATGTTTCTCGATGAGTATCGATAAGTCTCATGAGTCGCGGTCGTCGGCTCAAAAATTGGGGGCCTCTGTGCGATATTTATCAGCTCAGAGCGTTAAAATAAGAGGAATTTTTTTTAATAATATAGGAGCGTTTATGATATACCATAAGTCTTATACATTATAAAATACAATTGTATGGTTTCGAACCCAAAATCATTCTTTTCCTTAGAAATATCAACCATGATGTAACTATACTCAATAAAGTAGTAGCATTTTTTGTTAGTATTTAACATAAATTTAAAGAAATTTCTAAACAAAAATGGCCCAGAGAAATTGGGAACGCCTGTACCGTCGCCCGCGGAGCAAAGTCTAGGGTCCGGTCGTGTACAGTCCATTGATAGTTAATGCGGACAAATGTCCAGGAGTAGGCAGAACCTCAAGCAATTTTAAATGTGAAGTCATATCAATATATATAAGTAAAAAAAATTGTTTTTTTTTAAGTTTAGTGACCATATTTAATAATTTTCGATAGACACATTAAATTTTGCACCAAATTTTCATTATGACATGTCATGATTGTACGAGCATTTTTTATAGTTTTGAGCTCGGAAAGGCAATCGTAATTTTTTAATGGCATTTGTCATTAACCATCTTTTGTAAGGGTATTTTGTGACAACGCACTTTTCTAAAGGGAAATGATTATAAAACCTGTAATAAGCTTTTATTAATTGACCATCACGTGCCTTGCGGTTTCCTGACGTTGACTGCAAAATCTTTTTTTTTCATTTTTGATTTTCTTTTTTACCTTTGATCGTCTTCCTAAAAAAAAGGGTTTTGGTGCGCAAATGGGCCTAATTCGTGGTGGTTTGGGTGGCGATCTAAGTGGAAAAATTAATCTTCCCCAGTTAAGTCTATCCTCATTTTGAAACTCCACCTTAACTCTAAAAAAATAAATAACTTCCACCTTAAAGTCCACAAATTTCAAAACTCCCACCTCTTAACGATTCTGTTAAAATTCTGTTAAATGTGGGAACTATTTTCGTCATTTCGCTTTCATATTCGTCTCTCCTTTCTTTCTTCTTCCTCGTGCTTTGCTTTTCATGGTATTGTATGGTTTCATGGTTTGCTATTTCATCACTTATCAATCACAAATTTAGTCAATTATCAATCACAAATAATTCAATTCGTCACTTCGTCTTCTCTCTCTCGATTCACCTCAGTACCTCACTCCCTTCACTCCATTGACCTCCTTCTTCTTCTCCAATTCATTAATTCAACCATCTTTATTCATTATTCGTTCATTCATATTTGAAACAAAGGCGAAATTCAGCCATCTTTATTCATTAATTCATATTTGAAACAATTYAGTATTCATTCAATTTCCCAATTGCAAATTATGTTTGGCAATTCCAATTACGAAGGGGAAATTCAGCCACCTTCATTCATTAATTCATTATTCATTCAAACCCCAGTTGGGATTATGCAATCTTTTGGCAAATTGCTAGCTCTAAGAATGGAAGGGCAGTGTTGATTTGAGGTGATAGGCATTGACGTTATTCGAAGGCGATGTCGGCTAGAGAGGGGTCGAGTGGTGGGAATGGTAAAGTTGTTGAGCCTAAAATGAGGCAAAAAAGAGGGTTCTTGAGAAGCTACATGGTTGTTTTGGAGGATTAGAGGAGGATAATTTTGCTGCATTGATTGAAACAAAACTGTTAGTTGAAACATCTAATTTTCTTTGATTTCTGGGTTTGAATCCCTTTTTTTGGTAACATATACTCTATTGATTTCTGGGTTTGAATTCTTTTTTGGGTTCGAATTCCTTGTTTTGTGTTTGAGTTKCCTTTTTTGTTGGGTGCGATCTAGTGTTTCTAGTTGTTTATTGCGGTGGTGGGAGGTGGGTGGTGTGATTACGGTGGGGCGATGGTAGTAGAGGGTGGCAGCTTTGTTGATGGTGAGACGTGGTGGTGGTGGTACTACTGACGTGAGAGTAAGTGAGCAAGGAAGGAGAAGCCATGGCAGAGGACTGCAATAGGCTTGGGGAAGAAGAAGAAAGAAAGCRAAATGACAAAAATAGCCCCACATTTAACAGAATYGTTAAGAGGTGGGAGTTTTGAAATTTRGTGAGACTTTAAGGTGGGAGTTTTTAATTTTTTGACTTAAGGTGGGAGTTTCAAAATGAGGTAGACTTTAAGGCGGAAAAGATTCATTTTTCCTTCTAAGTTCGATGACAATTCTAGTTTGGATCGAATTATGGTCTGAAAGGTGTGGGGGTGTTGTTGGAGGTCGAAAAGGGAATTTATGAGCTAAAATGGCAAAAAATACAAATGAAAAAATGGGATATTTAGCCGGTCAACGCCGTATCGGCGAAAGAGTGGTGGTCAACAAAAAAAAAAGCATATTTCGAGTGGTTTTGGACCATTTCCCTTGAAAAAAAGGGTGGTTTATCACCAAATACCCCTTAGGAAAGATAATTAATGACAAAATTCCCTTTTTTAATTAATAAATATTTCCCCAAAAAAATGGTGAGATACTTAGCCCACCATGCCCCAGTGTAGATTCCTCTTGAAGCTATGTGTAGGGCTRCTTTGGTGAAGGTRAAKAGAGATTGCAAGAGCATGTTATGACATTTCCTACTAATCMCATGACTAGATGGGGAAGAATCCCAGAGCTGCGGAGAAATTTTGTAATGACATTTCCTATTGATCCCATGACTATCTATGATCGGAATGCTAGTAGTGTTGGGTTATCCCTCCTACTTGGRAGGAAGGGGTCCAAAAGATTTTCCTATTGTTATCTTCAGACTTTATTATGTTGTTGCATTTTTCTATGTTGTTCATRTTTTCGAATGATTTCTATTATTTATATAATTATATTTTTGATYGATTTGTATCTTCATGTTTTGTCTTTTAGAGTTTTTCAATTTACGTGTGTTGTTGGGTGTTTTAAAGTTACATTGTTTTGAAACTATATACAAGTGGTTACTAAATTAGATATTATGATTCAGAAAATTTTGGTTTATTTCAGTTTGGGTTGAGAACAGCTAATTATGTAATGGGTTGACATCAAYTATGTCCAGTTCAAGTTTGTCCATAGTATTAGTGGTTTTGTTACAAGTCAATTTCAGTTTAGCCTAATTTAGGTTCAATTGAGGTTACTATTTTTTAGCTTAGGAACAGTTCATGTCAACTTCAGGTTACAAGTCACTTTAAATTCAGATTATTTTGGTTTAAGTTGTAAACATTTCAGTTAATCTAGCACGTTGCAACCCAAACTAATAGGTCTAACACCCCCATGTAGAGCTGTAAGTTTGGTTAGAATTTATAGAAACTGAAATGTTAACTGGAAACTGAACTAAATAAACTGAACTAATGCAAACTGGTAATTGAAAATCAAATGTCAAGAGTCAATTGGAACTGACTGTAACTGAACTGAAACAAACTGAAACTAAACTACAACTTAATTAAACAAATTGAAACTGAACTGCAACTGAACTGAAACAAACTGAAACTGAAATTAATTGCTAAAAACTGAAAAGGTTGGTCAAATAATTGAATTGATATTCAATTGAACGYAAACTTAACTGAATTGGAATTAAACCTGAACTGAAACTTAACCAATAATCAAAAATATTTCTTTTAAATTACTAGCTCTTAATTTGTAATAATGCATCAATCAATTATACATTTACTTAAGTTTTATATTATTTTAATTTGAAACTATGAAATATAATGACATAGACTTATTTAATATTACATAGACTTATATATAATTGACATAGTGATGGTTGTTATTAATGAATGGGATAATAATGGTCTATACACATGTGACTTACATATAATTGACATAGATTGATATAATTTAGACCTAATTTTGTTGTCCCACTTGAATTTTTGACGCACATATTGTACTTAATATTTAGTTTCCTTTCTTTTATTACAGATTTGTGTTATAGACTACCCTTGCTTCATCCCATGTATGTTTAGACAAATAGTTACTCAAACAAAAGCTATTAACTTTAATATATAACAGCTAAATGTTGCTTTCAATCGAAATTAACCGTTAAGTAACGATTTATTTTTATCAAAGACGTCAAACCGCTATGGTTCAAACTAGAATAAATTGAAATTGAAATGAACAGATTAAGTTCAAACTGAAATAACTGAAACTGAAATTGAAAAAAAACTTGGACTAAACCTGAACTGAAATAACTGTTAACTGAACTGAATTGAACTGTTACACATTGACTGAAATCAGCTGAACTGAATTAGAACTGAACTGTTATGGTTTAACCAGAACTGACTAAACTATGAACTGACAGTCTACCCCATGCACATAGATACTGAACGGCTAACAGTAGGCTAGGCAAATATAATTAATTAATTAACAACCCTTATTTTAATTTCTTTGTTATTGTATTGAAATTAATTTTTTTGCCAACATTACTATAGAACGGTTATAGTAATGACACTCGCTCAAGTACTCAACCATCTATATCTATATGTATCCTAAATATATTATTAAGAAAATGATATACATAGTCCTTAGGCTATTGTATAAGATGCTCAAAATAGAAGAAATTTTCAAAGCTTACATTTATTACATTGATTATTGCATATTTTGTCATGTTTCATAAATTATTTTCCTATAATAGTATGTATGTATTTAATTTTTATATGTAGCCCTTGGCTACATATAACATGTCCAGTATATTAAACACTTACCAAACAAAATATGACACATGACATTGCTCGCATCTCTCTAATTTCTTAATCCTTACTTTTTCACATTCATTTGACAAGTGTCATACCCTCTTTCAATTCCCATTTCATCATTTCATTCTCACACCGTCTTTTTTATATTTCACATAAATTAAACAAAGAAACTTTTCTAAAAAATGATATAAAACTCTACCTAAAATAAACCCAAAAAAATAGGAAAATAAAATAAACAAAGAAACTTTATCAAAAAAATAATATAAAAGTAATTACGATTCTACATGACTATGCACGCATATGCGTGCATTTCTTATCTGTATTAATAAAGCAAAAACGACTGATGACATTGATTGCAACTTCTTTTATATATATATATATATATTAATATTATATATTTAAATATATTATATATATATATATATTATATATATTTAGTAAAATAATATATATTTATATCGATAATAATATTTAATTATTATCCTTGAAAATTTTTAATTCCTAAAATCTACATATAAATCTATGCGGAAAATATAACATGAAAACTATGTATTCATAGAACTGATTTACTATTATAAAAAATTAAAAATAAATGGGAGTGTCGGATAAAATATTTAAAAATGGAGGTGTTCACCATTGATTTTTATGGATATTTACTTATGTAGTTAGGATGTTATTATTTATTAGTTAATTTGTAATGGATGGTTACTTAAATTAGGAGTATGGTTTTTTTAATGGTGAATGAAGCAACGAACGCATAAGGAATTAGAATTTTTTAGAAGCCACAAGAATTAAAATTAAGGAATGGAGGCTCCTTATTGATGCCACTTGCTTCCTTTTAATAATACTAGTCTTATAAGCCGCATGCATGTCCAATATTTATAAATAGTGTTGTAATATATGATTTGTTAGTTACTATGAATTTTTTTTTCTTGTGATTGAATCTTGAATAAGAATTTTTTTATGATAATATTACAACAGTTTAAGTTGAATTTATATAAATTAAAACAATGACACTTTTTGTGCAAAAATAATAATTAAATTAGATGACGTTCAATTTTGAAATTTGATACTAAGTATGTTATTGTATTAATTGATTGATTTATAGAATAAATAATAAAGTGAGCATTAATTGATCTAAATTATTCAAATTTAAAGTTTTTGTTGATTGATAAAACTTTCCTTTTTTCTTTAATTTGTTACATTGATTGAATATTCTATTACGTCTCATATAGCTCATATATTGAATTGATGGAATAACCATTAATCAATATGGTAAGTTTATGCATAAATTAATGAGTTGTGTTGTGTAATATTCATGGGTAAATAGGAATTTCAAAGGGGACACCATTGCTCCCCCTTCACTTATATAATAGAGATAGATTGCATGCTCATTACTTATATAGTTATATCTCTTGTCACTCAATTTTCATTAGATTTTAAAATTTATATTTCGAAGTCATCTTCTCATTTTTCGATATATAAAACTTTCATTGTATGTACTCATCTATGTCTTTTGTTCTATAATTTGGTAATAGTTGTTCATGTAGCAAAATGATGCGTACGTAAAATAACATCCTCTGAAATACACTGTTGTAATATTTTGATAATACAATTTTCATTTCTCTTTCTCATAATGTTAGGTTTCAATACTATTTTATGTTTTTTTTTATTAATTAACTTTCAATAAAAAAAAATTGAGACAGTTCCGATGAGAATGATGCTTATAATGAGAGCACCAGAAATAATCAATAAAAATTGTAATATATGTGCATTAAAAAAGTTACTTTTAAGACTTTGTTTTTTTGGAAATAGTGGAAAGAAAGAACATAAGCACATTCATTTTTAATTATATGCGCATTTACTGTATTTTCACCTCCTAATTTAAGTACTCTTATCATTTTTTAACACTAAAATTGTTAWGTGTGCAAAGCACGGGTCAAAAAACTAGTTTAAAAATAATACATACCCTAAATATCCAATGTGGCACTCTCTATACATTTCTTTTGTGTTTTATTGTGTGGATTTTCTATTTTACCCTTATTTGAGAGTATTTACTCCATTTACTCATCTCTTCATTTATTTTGCTAAACATTTTCTCTTGTAGTATACCTTTTACAATAACAAACCTAACAAATATTACAATGCTCTTATCAATCACTGAAGGAACAAATTTAATTCTACCCTCACCGAGAGCGTTTATTTCATTTACTTGTCTCTTCATTGTATTTTTTCATTAAACATTTTCTCTATAAAAATTTTACAACAAATATTACAATGCTCAAATCAATCAATGAAGGAACAAATAACTTAATTCTATTTTGGTTTTCATAGAAATATTAAGAGTACTAAATTAGACAAAATAGTGAAATACAGTATTATATATATGATCTCATTTTTTAGAGAAAGATTAAGGCTAATGTCTACTTTTTATTATGTGAGCTTTGCTAAATTTTAATTGTGAAAAAAAGTATGCATAGAGCTCGTGCTAAAAACTAGTTTTCTTTATCAAATTAACTTCTAAACTAAGTACTCCATATGTTCTTTAATGTTCATGTCCCACTTCTATTTTTACTATTAATTTATCTCTATTATATAAGAAAAGGGTAGAGGCATTAGCAGTAGCGGTCACGGTGTCCAGTTGAAATGTCTTTTGTRCCCTAAATGAATTTTCAAAACTATGTAATTGATTGTGGCCGGGATTTACCTTTCTCAATTCAAAATGAAGAATAAATTTATTTATATGATGAATTAATTGACTTAGTGTAAAATTCAAATCAATAAACATTAGTACATTACTCTAAATTGATTACAATGCTGATAAATTTATATTCAAGTTRTTGCTCTTAATCGATTTCAWTACTAATTAATTGTACTCCATCTGTTCCCTTTTGTTTGCCTTGTTTGGAATCAATGAGAGAATTAAGAAAAATCTCTATTATATAAGAGAAGGGGGGAGGAAGATGGTGTCCCCCCTATTAAAAGTCGGTAATACCCTTAATGAATTAATGTGATTAATAGACTTTAATACCCTTAATAAAAAAATTTGTATTGATGTGTTTGAATTACCCATTCTCTTATTCAATTGAAAATAGAAAATACATTTATGGATTTTTCTCAGATATACCCCTAAGGTTTAGCCTTTTCTAATGTGTATCCAGTTTTTTAGAACCCTCCCATTTGTACCCTTAAAATCGCAAATTTTTATCAGCCATAACCTACCACTAATCCTCCGTTAACACTCGTTAGCAACTTGATAATAAATTAGTCCCGTAATCTACCCACCCACCCACCCCCATCATTCACTCTCTAATCTTCATCCTATTCTCTCTCTTCTAATTCTTTACCACTACACCATAACCATTTGCACCACCTCCACTCACGCCACATCATTCAGTTGCACTACCACCACCACCACTACCACCACCAGACCCACACCCTCACTTAACTTGCACCGCAACATGAAAGAACAACAAATCTGCCATCACCCCCTACTAACCCACGAAAATATCACCCCACAAATGCTCTCTAAGCCACAAAACCATCATCCCACAAACCCTCTCTAACTCACAAAACCACCACAAGAACCCACGATRAAACCCCAATCCATGAAATGAAGAGCGAACGAGATAGAGTGGTAAATTTGAGGGTGGATTTGAATGTTACGGTATGGTGGGCTAGGGTGGTTCAATTTGAGTAGTTCGAATTTCAGGGAGGGTGGTTCGAAATTGAGGTGGTGGGAAGGCTAGGGTGGTTCGGAGTCAGAGGCGGTGCGAAGGTTAAAAGGCAGCAGGTGGTGTGAATGTTAGAGACGATAGGTGATGCGACAGATAAAGGCGACGGGTGGGAGGTCAGATGCAGTGGGATACCTAGTTGGTTGAGATGGGTCGGTTAGGGTGGTAGAGAGTTTTTTGGGGCTTTGTTTTTATTTTATATTTTTTTATATTTAAAGTTAACAGAAGTTAAGTAGCAATTAACAGATAGACTAAGGGAGGGGTATAACTGATTGAACATCTAAAATTGAGGGTACAAATAGGAGGGTTCTAAAAAGCTGGATACACCTTATAAAAGACTAAACCTCAGGGTATTTCTGAGAAAAACCCTACATTTATTATGTGACTTAATTAGGGAACAATTCAATTCAATGAACAATATTTCAAATTAATTAAAAAATTATGAATATAGTTTGAATTCAAGTGATAGTTACTTACAAATTAATTACGATTAAGATAAATTGTATGCTATTAGCTATATATAAATTAATAATTTCGATTTTTAAAGATATTTTATTTAAATTCGTACTATATAATCAATTTAAATGCATTGCAATATTCATAAATCTAAGCACGCAGCCGTGCACATACAAACTAAATCCGTACTATATACTCCGAGTAATCATTTTAAATGAATTGCCATATTCATAAGTCTAAGCACGCATGCATCGCGTGCACATAAAAACTAGTGAATATTTATATCTATATAATACTTAACGTGGTTTGGCCTACATTTGTGACACTTGGCATCTTATATTGTTTTTAAAACAACTAAAAAAATACCAGATTATTTCAATGGAAATGCTTTGATTTTTTAAAAATAAAAAAGATACTTTAAAAATGTGGACTCTTCAAAATAAAAACATGATGTGTACAGTTTTGTTCATTTTTGCACCCTAAAAAAGAACAGTTATCTTCATTTACATATATTGGTTTGTTTCTTCTTGAAGAAATAAATATTTACAGTATTTCACATTTTTCACAACAACATCAAAAGTGGAGAAAAATTGATTAGTGTTTCTTTGAAAGAGTATACATTCCTCCTACCTTTGAATTATATTGCATTTGTGATAACAAAAGTAAGTACTCCATTATCTCATAGATATGCACTTAATTTTAATTACAGAATCACAATCTATTACAGTTTATATTTTGCCCCAATCCAATTAAGGCATACTGCATACATAATACAAACTACGATTAATATGTGTTTGATATTTGAGTATATATCTGATGTTAATGTATTTTTTTACTTATTAAAAATTTCTTTAATTAGTTTACAAAATCATCACCAACAATATTTACCTTTTCATCTTAGTTAACATGGATGTCAATGACAATTGGTTACTTGTATGTGCATTTTAAGCATTCATATCAAGCACGGATATCCAATCAAATTTTATCCCCATAAGAAATCACTTTTTGACATTTAGGTGTTTGTTAATTTATTTTACCATAAATTAATCTTTCTTCAAAATCAAAAAGATAATTAAAATGAACAAATAAACAACCATTAATATTATTCTATCTACTGTCTATCTACAATTACGAGTAATTGTAAATGTGCACTAAGATTCAAATATAGAAACATTAAATTAAAAGATATGACAACTATTTATTAGGAAGCACTATACTACAACTTTTTAATTTATTGAAGAAAATAACAAGTATGCATTGTTGAAGGTTTTTATAATAAGTCTCATCTTTTTTTTAAGGACTTTTCCTCAGGTACCTGAGGTTTTGCTTAATCTCAAGTACCCCCGAGTTTTTAAAAACGCTCAGGTAACCCCACGTTAGGGAAAATACGTCATATACCTTAATGACCAAAAACCGTAAAATCTAACACCGTTAGTCTATTACCCCTAACCAACCTCTAATAATTCATCCCACTTAACCATTAATCCTTTCTCTTTCCTCATTCCTCTAGATCATCCCTTCTCTCTCATTCCTTTTCCTACCTATTTTTTTCTTTTCTCTAACTCAGAAAATCAAACCTCAATAACAAAACAGAACAGCGGCAATAGCACATCGCATACGAGTAAAGCAATCTCTCATCTCCTCTCTAAGCTCAACCTACAGGACCACCACCATCGTCGCCATTGACGAGCCACCAATAGAACCGCGCAGCACCTCCAACTCACTGCACTTGTTCAAGGCAAACAGGTTCAAGGCCTTCGTCTTTGTCAGGGACAACAATTCAACGACCATGTCAAATTGGGTGTCAAGTGCTCCAAGGAGTTGGACGCCATTAGGGCGCCATTATTCTGGCTAAGCTGAGTGTTGTGCCCGTGAGGAGAGAGTATTGGGGGACAAGATTGGGAAGCTGGAATCTGAGGTTAAGATTTTTTATTTTTTTTGTGTTGAAAATATGGAACTTTATTGTTTAAAAAATTTGGATGTTTGTGTTAAAAATCTGAAATTTTTTGTGTTCAAAAACTTGAAATTTTTGTGCTCAAGTGAAATTGAAGTTAGGACATTAGAGATAGAAAGAGGGAAGAAGAAAAGTTGTTGCGCCATTGTTGAAGAGTGAAGGTTGAGTTTGAGTTTGAGTGAGTGATGAAGGGGGATTAGAGAATAGAAAGTTTAATTTGGTGGAGTTTTTTTTTTGGTTTTTTTTTTACTTTGAATTTTTTTGGGTTGGAGATGGACATGAAGATGAAGATAAGTGAATTTCTGGGTTTTGGGTTGAGGTTGAAGAATGAAGAAAAATGATTAGTGAATAAGTGGGATAATTAGGGGTTAATTAGGGAAATAGACTAACGGTGTTAACTTATTTAACGGTTTTTGGGTCATTAAGGGTATATGGGCTATTTTTGCTAAGATCAAGGGTAYCTGAGGCGTTTTTAAAAACTCGGGGGTACCTGAGGAATTAAGMAAAAYCTCAGGGGTACCTCATGAGGTTACAAGTAAGTTTAATCTATAAGTATGAAAATTGTTAATAGGTTTTTTTCCTAAATTAGTTTGGCTAATTTTTAGTTATTCTGGCTTATCTTGTAGAAAGATTTACTATACGATATTTTAAAAATCTTTATATATCTTTTTCCTATTTTTGGAAAAAGATTTAGTATTTTTAATCTTAATAACTTTTCTTCTTGAGTTTAAATAAAGATTGAATAGACTAACAATTTAATAACCACCAAAATTGTTTTGGAGGAAAAAAAAATCTGAATTTTGTTTCTATTTGGAAAAAATGTTAACTGTTRTAGGGTTCCATTCTTTTTGGAAAAATTTCACAATACACAACTTTAATATCATCTACGAAATACTATACAAAGTACTTCGTACAAGAAAAAAAATCCAAATTTTAGAGTAACACYTATTAGTCGTGCTTACTTTTTCAAGTAATATACACTTACTTTAAATAGCCAAACTTAATACTTTTTTGCGGGGCGAACTAAATACTGTTTTATGATACATAGACACAATGATGAATTATTATTAGTCATAAATATTAGTAATAAATATTTCTCTACCACTACCACCACCACCACTACCACTACTACCACCCTACCACTACTACTACTACCACTACTACCACCACTACTACCACTACTACCACCCTACCACTACCACTACTACCACCACTACTACCACTACTACCACTACTGCTTATACCTGGCAACAACAAACCCGACCCAATTTTGACCTGGAAGCCGACCCGGAAAAGTTGGGTCATGAACAAGAAGATTTGATCGAAACCCGTTTTGTGACCAAACCCGTYAACCTGTTTTAGAATGTTTACTGACCTGTTACCGACCTGACCGATCGATTTGATCGGTTTATCTAGTATAATTACTTATAAATGTGYTTAATTATGTACAAATCACAAATATTAGTCAAAGTAATAAATGTAAATATTGCAAAAGTTCACTTGTTGAAATAAAAAGGAAGCAGAATGAGTAGTTTCAATAAAAAATTACTAGTGATCGAGTATGATCTAATTATACATTTTTTTACCTTTTGAAGCCCTAATACTCAGACCATCTTTTGCAAATAATAATATTTATTAAATTCAGACAAATATATAGTTTAATGAATAATTTCTAKTTAGTTTAGTCACATTATACATTTTTAAGTCCTAAAAACCTTAATAATTGATCTAATTTTTGCGAAACATCGAAAGTAAAAAAGGCGCTAAAAAAAACTTGACCGATCGACCGACATGTTACCGAAAATAATAATAATAGTAATAATAATAATAATAATAATAATAATAATAATAATAATAATAATAATAATAATAATAATAATAATAATAATAATAATAATAACAATAATAACAACAATAATAACAATAATAATAATAATAACAATAATAATAATAATAATAATAATAATAATAATATTAATAACAATAATAATAACAATAATAAGCATAAGAATAATAATAATTTATCATTGTGTCTATGTAAATACTTCTCAATTCTCACAACTATAAATTGAAATATATAAAAATAAAAATCACTCGTGTGTGGCACAGGCTAAAGACTAGTTTATTTTAAAAGGTCCTTTAATACTAAAAAATGGACATAAAATGTCCTTTCTTATTCCTATAAAATATTATTATTTTATTCAATATTAATATYTTTATTGTTAATTGTGGAGTAATAAATATGGTTCATTTTTTGCTATATTAAAGCTGGATAAAATTAGAGTTAAAAAAAATCTAAACAAGAATAACATTTAAGAATTTGATTTCGGAAAACTTGACAAAGAAAAGGGAACGAAAGTTGTTTCATTATTTTGAATTATATTATTATTATTATTATTATTATTATTAGTATTATTATTATTATGATCATTATCATCATCATCATCAATTATAATTAATATTATTTGATGTTAAAAATATATTCTTTATTTTTCTTTTAAAACATGAGGAATATAAACTATATTATGACATTAGTTTTAACCACGTGTTATATGCGAATTAAGTTATAATTACATTTTAATTTTATTATATTATTTTCATTCTGGATTGAGATCACGTAGAGTGTTTTGTATTTTATAATTATTAAACAATTTTAGTCCTCGTAGGTGTACATCTTTAAACATCTTTTAGGCAAGTAGTCCCTCCTAGGAGGGTTCTTCGTCCTCTTCTCTAGGGTTTTTTAGTCCCTCTCGAGGGTTTACTTGTTTTTTCCGTCATTTTCGCCTCTTGCCTCTCTCTTTGCTCTCCGTTTGCCGGGGGTCCGCCGCAAAAGGCTGGGTCGTGGCGGGCCCTCCCTTGTTGCCGGGTGATTCCTCCTTCTCTTTTCTCTTTTATTTGCTCGTAGTGCTTTAGGGCAAGCGTGGTTCATTTAGGGTCCTCTTCTCTTCTTTTCCTGTTTCGAGGGATGGCATGTGGCTAGAGGTGATGTCGAGAGGTGTGTCATGGCTGGTGTCCGGTGATTGCCTTTTTCACTCGCTTCTATCCTGGAGGGGTGGTTGTGCGGTGGTGTTGCATTTGGATCCGCTAGCGATTTGCACTCTTTTCATGCTGGCTTTTTAATTTAGGGTTTATTTTCTTTTTTTTGTTAATAATGAAATTCTCTGAGTTTTAGGTAGCGATTGATCGCACAACCATGGTTGTTGACTCTCTCTTTCGTTCTTTCAGATTGTCTGAGGAGTCCGGACTGTTTTTGACATTACTTCAGCGGTTGTCAGTGTCGTTGCTACACAAGTTTGTTCTAGTGGTTGTGTTCTCGGTCCAGTGCTGGAGTTTGCTTCGCTTGACTGGTTGTTCGCTTATCGTTATGCCCTTCTTTCTCCTTTGGATTTTGGTTTGCAAAGTTTCATGATTTTGTCATATTTGGGAAGACTTATAGAGTACAAGGGCCGACAGTAACTACGTATAATTGCATAAACAGATAGAATGTCGGTATTGTCGCAAACTCACAAATTTGTATTGCTTCAGAGAAAGGGAATTATTTAACGTGATATTTAATCAAATCTGTTTTATTAATGCACAAAGTTCATAGGTTCTATTGTATTCAAATTGTAAGTGTCGTTTGATTTTACTATGAATGAAACCTTTTAATTTTCCCCTAAAAAAACAATTTTAGCCATTGACTCTTACTCAATGACTTAAATATGTTTTGTCAAAAATCACTTTCTCTTTATTTTTTTCAAAAATTCCAACAAAATTTGAGCCTTTATATTTAAATTATAGCTTGGATTACATCTACTTGTAGAGTTGTTATGAAACTCTATCGGTTCCAAACCTATCATCAAGTAATGTTGTTTTTGTTGAAAAGATTAGCCATCCATGTGATGTAACTCGAGACATCATTTATATATCATTAATATCGGCATGTACTTGATATGTACCATCAGCAAACAAATTAGGATATGATATTTCTAATGTGTGACTTCTTCGTGCACAAACACATTGGCTTGATATTGGCCAAAATATTGCAAATGATAATTTCAGAAAAAATATTCTCATAACATTTGTATTAACACGAACTCAATGAAATTAAATAAGTGTGGTATGTTGAGAAATTATGGATTTGGATTCTCTAATAGTTGAGCTTATAGAATTAAACAAATTAAAACCTTCAAAAAAATCAAATCGCTAGTATTGATTATGCAGTAAATTTTAAAATTAAAAATAAAGATAAAATAACGAGTATTTAAACAACCTTCACTCTCACAACTCTACTAATATTGAACTCTAAAGGATTTCAACTTGAAATTAGTGTATTCTTTCGATGTGAACAATGTGAGATCTCTTCTTAACAAAAAATTCATATTACACACTTTTACAAAATATATATATCAATTTAAATTTTACAAATACTAATTTACTTTACAAATTGTCCAAAAAACGAGTCATAATAATTTACAACAAATAAACATGGAATGATATTTTAAAATATTTCAAAGATCAATTGAGAAACATAAATGATATCATTTAATTTATGTTTTGATGCATGGTGAAGGATGGGGAATTTAATGTGTGATATTTTATTAATGCAAATCATATGACATTTTTATATATGAAACGTTATTAAAAGGGAAATCAAGAAATTTATTGTAAAAAGTTTATATGTCATTAAGGGATCATTTCTATATCAACTACTATGTATTTTTTTGCACGCATGCAGTGCATGCCAACTAACGATTTGAAATATCAACTTATTATTTATTCGTGTCAAACATAATACTAAGTTTTATTTATATTGTTATATACATCTTTAATCAATATATGTGTTTTTAGTTTGTTGTAAACAAATTTATCAATATAATATTAAAAAGTGAGATGTATAGAACAGAGAAAACTTGTGCTTAAATAAAGTGGAAAAAAACTGTGTATAGTTTTGATGAAATAGAAAAGTTTGATTAACATAATAGAGAGTACGTAATCGATACTAAATGATAATCAACCTATAGTTAGGTTAAATATTACGTATTAGCTAGTAGTAAATTCATGTTAAATTTTCGTTTCCCTCTATTAATTAAGTACATTGTCCAATAATTTTTACTCATTTTTTCTATGCACAATTCATTTCTAACATGTCTAGTATAAAACAATAATTCAATTTCAATTGAACATTTAATTTAAATTTCAAATTTTTATTTCATCTTAATATTTTTTTGAACGGATATCCATCTTCAATTAATATGCAAGAATTAGAAAATTGCATTTAATTATGACAATGGACCTTTAATTATTTTTATTTTTTTTTATAGAGAGCATTTAATTTCATTAAGGGTACAATTGTATTTTTGAAGGGGGACACCATCTTCCTCCCCCCTTCACTTATATAATAGAGATAAACTCACTTAATTGTTATTCTCTAAATCACTAGTTCATACAAAAAATTAAAATTATTATTAGCAAGACACAATTAAGATCATAGTATGGTCAATATATTAAAAATGGCTAAAGCTTCCCTCCCGATTTCATGAGATCCTAAGATCAATTCTCATTTTCATCCCGGTGACTCTCTTAGCAAAAAAAAAAATTAAAAATCTTAGAAATGATATACGAACTTAAACACGATCGAATCTAAAAGATGTCAATATAATTTAAAATATTGAAGAAAAAAAAGATGTACATGATTTAACCGGTTATAGATAGACAAACCAACAAATACATGAATACATCTACGGAATATATTATATATAGCATAAAATTATTATTACCTTAGTATGCTGTTCCTCAGTAGTGTCAAGATAAATTCCAACCCTCATATCACCAGTGAACTCAGTACTAGGCATGAAATCACCAACTAGAACATTCTTCTTTTCAATGACATCCATATCAAAGAGATGACTGAAGGATGGGACGTCAAGAACAGCAATTACATTAGGGTTAACACCAAGATAAAACGGGAAGCAAGGAGGAACATTGGTTCTAAACACACTACTCTTATGTTTCTCCATTTTTGTCCTAAAGAATTTGTCCTGTCCTTGGAACCAAAAATATTTTAGCCTATCCCCGATCGGCCCAATAATCGGGAAGCCGTAGCTTCCCGGTATTGTCTGAAGCGGCAATTTGCCGCTAGAGGGCTGTGTTGGTGCTGGAATTGAGTTTGAGCTTGGGTTAGACATGGTTTCGGATATGGTCATCAATTTTCTGGACCCCTAAACTAAGATATATATTGGGTTGCGGCTTCAGGTCTGTTAGTTGGAATTTGGTGTTAAATGGAATGATAAGAGTAAGATATAATATGGCACATGCATGGGATTGCTTGGGAATATAACAAGTGATAACATAGGAAGTATATATAGTACCCTCTTTGTCAATATATATATATATATATATATACTGTTTGAAAAATAGAGTTTAGAGTTAAGCTGTAAGAGTTTAGAGTTTTACCTTTTTATTTAGAAGATTTGACTATATTTTCACAAAAACGTGTTTGGTAAATTTAGCTGATTGCTAAAAGTTATTTTCTTTTTATTTAAATAAAAAGGCATTTATGTACATGTTTAATAGTGAGTTAGGATCATAATTATGGGTCAAAAAGTCATTTGCTTTTTCAATTCAAAACTCTCTCTCAAAACTCTCCCAATCAAACACCCCTATTACAATTTTGACTAGTAAAAAATTTTAATAGTGATCCAAAACTCTCTTTTATCCCCAAAAATCTCTTTTACCCCCAAAATTCTAATTACCAGACMCCCCATAGAGTACTCTGCATTTCTGTAATTGCTTATGTATGAATACAACACTTTGTTATTACAGAGTACAAAGTTTGCGAATTGATGAGTTGTTGGCCTAATAAATTTTGAGTGTTTGTGTAAAATGTCACATCCTAGTGGCTCTTGTGCATAAAAAACATAAAATCCATCCGGGTCAGTTTCTTAGTTACTTTGTACATGAGGGTGATTAAACAATCGCAACTATTTATAAATCGCACTTTGTTATTTTGGTCATTTTGTTTCTTATTATTGCCAAAATGATTCTTGTTGTTGTCAAAATTTGATTTTTGTCAAATGTAGTTTTTCTCAACCAGTTGTTTTCTCACCTTTTGGGAAACTAGGGTCGACTTCTGATTTGTCAAAATACTCCACATGCTTCTAGGAACTTGTGTTAGCTTATGTTACTGCTTGATTATTGTTGTTTTTTTTTCAAAATTGAATTAAAAAAAACAGAAGACAAAAAATGAAGAGTTTCGTTGAGGCCCACAACTATTTCTACTAAAATAGGCAAAGAGAAGATAGTCTTCCCTTGCGTACATAAATTATGGAAGCGTAATATGACCTCTCGCATCCATTTATTCTTATATTTGAAAATTTCACCGTCAATTAAAGGAAATTAGGTATTTCGATAAAATATGTTCAGATTTAACTTGCGAAGTTGGTATTTTATAAAAAATTGCTCGAATGTACGTGCAGTAAAATTAAGAGTAAATCTTTTCACTATTTAAAAATGATGTAGGATGGATAATTTTGTGTAGATTTGAGAATGAATCTCTATTCTATAAATTTAAGGGGAAAAGATGGTGTTCCCCCATACAAAAATACAATTATACCCTATATGAAATATTAAATGCTCCCTTTATAAAAATAAAAATAAAATATTAAAATTAAAGTACCATTCCATATTAAATGCAATTTTCTAATTCTTGCCATACATATTGAAGATGAATAAAAATTTGAAATTTCAATTAAATGTTTAATGAATTTGAATATTGTTTTATACGGAGTTTATAAGATTGTTAGAACATTGTAATTTCCATGCAGAAAAAGTTATGATTAAAAATTATTTGGACAAATTGTAAGCTTAAATCAATAGAGGGAAAAAGAAAAATTATAACATGAATATTACTAATATTTAATATGTTTAACCTAACTATAAGTTGATTATCTTATTTAGATAGTACTCTCATTATGGTAATCATAACTTTTCTACTTTATCAAAACTATACATAATTTCTTTATCCATCTTTATTAAGCAACAAGCTTTCTTTCCGTTTATACATCTCTCTTTTAATTAATATTTGAAAGTTTATTTACAAACAAACTACAAACACAACATAGATTAAAGATTGTAATAACAAATAAAATTAAAATGAGAGTACTAACGTTTGTAACAAAGAACAAATAACTAATTCATGTTTACAAATACGTTAGTTTACATGCACGCATAACATGCAAAAAATACTATGAGATATTTTAGGTAAATGTAACATTAACAAGTAAAATACTAAAGTCTCTCATCAGCATAGTTAATTAGTTATTTTAGAAGGCAAAATTTACTGATGATTATTTCAGATTGTATTATACTTTTTCATGATATTTATTTTATTATAGATGTCTATTGACTTTCAATTAATGAAACTATCTTCTATGCATAGATATGTGCGTATTTATTAGTCCTTATTATAGTAGTAATCATTGATTTTTTTAACTGAATATTTAAATATAATCACATAACCAAGTTTAAAATTTTATATTTACCTTTTCAAATGCTATTTGTTTAATCGATCACCAAGTCGTTGATGAATTATTGTTGAAGTTGTGTGGAAAAATTATTTTTTACACTTGTAAATTTGAAATGAGTGATTGTTTTAATTTTTTTTTATTGCAATTCTAAATTTGAAATACTTTAATTATGTGGATAAATATTTAACATTTCATCAATATTTATGTTTTATGTATTTTTTCCTATTTTGAATTTCTAGCATATATATGATTTATATGTAATTAATTTTCAGTTGACAACTATTATGTTTACTGAATTTATATTTTTGTAAAGATCTTAATGCCATTTGATTGATATTTTCTATTAGTTTTTTATTAGTAAGGGAAGAGTAAAGATGACAACTTCACTACGACCCCACCATCGCATAACCCCTTCCTCTTATATAAAGAGATCTTATATTTCCTTTAAAAAATAAAATAGTAAAAGTATGAAAAAGAAATAAAACAAACGTAAAAGAAAAGAAGGAACATCAAAGGAGAGACGTAAAAATAAATAGAGAAAAGAGAGCACATATATTAAGTAAATAAATAATGTGGATGTGCCCAAGGCCTATATGGCCTAGTGATACACGAATACGCGAGATGCCAACGCATGAGCATGTTGCTCCAGCAAGCCAAAAACCAAGATCTCATTAGCATAAAGCCCAATAGTCGTAAAGGTCTAAGTAAAATAAAGACGAAATGAATCCTACAACCTTCATGGGAGGGGAAAATGTCCGCTGTTCCGAAATGCGTAAGATTGTGAACTTAGCACCTAATTGATTTGGCGAGAGTGTCCCATCCAAACTCTAGATAACACTACCCTCATAAAGAAAGGAGAGTGGTTGTAGATTGAATCATTACGTAATCATGATACCCTAAATCACGACGCCGTAATCACCACGGGATTAGAGCACGTAATCTGTGACTTATTTGGCCTAGATTATTGCCTTCAAGCGACAATAATTACGTTAAGCATCATGAGGGGAGATTGTCCCACAAGGGTTATTATCCCTTGTAGGATGCATCTTTACGTGTTAGGGAGGCGGACAAGACATAAGCTGGAGCTCGGACCTCTACCTCAATAGCATCGACGGGACGCAATCCAAACCTCACTTCTACAAGTGATAATGTTCAGCGACGCACAGAATGAGGCCTTAAAGGCTAAGAACGAAGGAACATTGTCTAAGAGACGCACAGAAAGGAACGAAAGTGAAGACTAAGTTCACCAAGTTCAACCCTAAGACATGGAAGACAGGTGACGAGGAAGGTTTGGGACCTCAAATCACCATGTTCAACCCATTGAAGGTCAAAGCAACATCACATAGCCGTCCGGGGAAGCAAGCTTTGAAGAAGAAAACCCCACCCATATTTTTGAATGTTGAGGACGAAGCTGAATCGTCTCAAAGTGCTCCAGCAATGAAGACGTGCGAGAGTTAATTGAGAGGAATTCTTCCAGGAAAGATGCAAGGCATATCTTGGAAAAGAAAAGACTAGAAAGGCGCATGCAGTAGTTGAATGAACAATAGAGGGAGTACTCTTCCACAAGGTCTACACCCCTTTGCTCCGATGTCTCCCAATCCGTGAGGATGTTTAAAGACTATTCATTCCAGGAGCCACGTGTTCCGATTTCCAGTTATAACGGARAGCAACCCCAATTGGGAGCCTATGGAATGAGCGGTTAGTTTAGTGAGCAATTGTGATCTATCTCTTTATCCCAAACCACTCCATTCTCCTCTACTATGATGCTCGCTCCCCGAATGCCCAAAGTGAAATGTCCAACTATGGAGCAATATGATGGAAAATTAGACCCCGATGACTATTTGGCAATGTACAATCAGTTAATGCTAACTCCATAACCAGATGATGCCACTTGGTGTAGATACTTTCCAGCAACTCGCAAAGGATTTACCCAAAAATGGTTCAGTGGACTACCAGCCGGTTGTATTAAAAACTTTTTTAAACTATGCATACTCTTCCTCCATCATTTCATGACTAATCGCAAGGAACGTAAGAGTAGTATGCACTTGGGGAAGATCTGCTAGAGGGAAAATGAAAGTTTACAGAGCTATGTGAGAAGATTCAACAACGAAACTCTCTAAATTTCGGGTTTGTCTGATGAGGTAATAATGGATAASTTCTACCAAGGATTGCTTGATGCTAGTCACTTCAARTTTGAGTTGATTAGGAAGAAGTGTACAAACTTGAAGTAGGTCKTKAGGGAGGCCGAAGACTCCATGCAAGTAGAAGAGATATGTGTCGTGACAAGAGGCAAAGAAAAGCAAGGACAACCACACCGGTCACAAAACAACAACTCTCATAGAGGCAATGATCGAGTTGATCAAAATGGAAAGAAGAGACAAGACACTTGGAACATCTCCGAGGGTTCAAAGAGTTTTCAAGATAGGAAAAAGAGGAGATGGGATAATGGCCCTAAAATTAAATACACCAAGGACATCTACCAAGTATACTTAGATGTCAGAAAGAAAGTGAAGATTTATGATCCTTCTCCCATCAGGAARGAGATAGAAAAGAGAGACCCGAACTAATTTTGCAAGTTTCATCAAGACATAGGAATTGGACTAGCGACTGCTTCAACTTGAAGAAGGCATTGGATGCGTTGATTCTCCGTGATGAGATACCAAATTAAAGCATMTATTGAAAAGCATTGAAGAAACTAACACTCCAAAGGCTAAGCTTGAAGCCTAGAGAGAAGAGCCCACATAGTGGAGACTCCGGTACTGTTTCAGTACACATGATTTTAGGAGGCTTTGCTTCAGATGGCCCGACTATGAGAGGCCAAATGGATTATGTGAGGAGTTCAAATCAGGCTATGAAGGCTGAAAATGAATTAGAATACGTATTTCCCAATGCCCTGGTATGTGGAAAGTATAAAGGCCCTTTGGGTACTCCACACGATGATCCCTTAGTGGTGGAACTTAAAGTTGCTGACAAAAGAGTACGATGGATACTCATAGACATGGGAAGTTCTTCGAACAAAATCAGTTTTGAGTGCTTAAACAAATTGAAGTATGATGATGATGCGTTTGTGAGGGTAAACAACCCAATTGTTGGTTTTGGGGGCCGAGTGATTCACCAGTCGATACACATATAGATTTGCTAAAAAATTTGCTAAAAAATTTGAAATAAACAAATATGGCTACATTTTCAAGGARCRGAATGAGTACACATATAGATTTGCTAAAAAAAATTTGATCAACGTTTATTAACTTTAATTTAAAAAAAAGAAATGATGCAAATAATTTGAGACGAAAAAAATATATAAGACATTTCTACTTCTAAAATTGGTAAAAATTTATGATAAAATATTGCAYAATTTGATGTACTATGTACTGTGTTAAATGTTTAATTTTATCAAATATTAGAACTTTTGACTCCTTGTCAAATACTAGCTCTATATGCACATGATCTGTGTTATAATTTTAAAAATTTGTATATTATTATATTCTATTATTGTTTCTTAGCGATGTTTTTTATTTATCTAAATAAAAATACCTTATATTTTTATTATTTACTTATGTTTGTTGTTGTATCCATTGTTTTATTATATTGATTTATAATGGTAAACAAATATACGAAATTAGTTTAAGTTGATTCTTAGTCAAAAAATTTTGACGATGTGAATATTTATTCAGAGTCATAAATAGTATTAATTTTAGTGTTGAATATTTGAAAATATAATTTGTAATTAATGGAATTTTGGCTTAAATTATTTTCCGGAAAAAATGGTTTTTAAGTAAAGCTGAGTTTTAATTGGTATCATCCATTCTTCTATCTGTTGGTAAAATTATATACTCTTTCACTCCCTCACATGAAAATATAATATATGATACTCCTATCGATTTGTCTAAGTTTGGCGCCAGGGAGAGAATAGAGAAAATAATCTAAAATTAAGAGAAATTGATATTTAATAAAGTATTACTTGACAAAAAAGATAGGTGTTGGATTTTTTCCGTAACATAGTATAATGGGAAAACTAAAAAAGTTGTAGTTGAGAAGAATTTTGTTGAGTATCTAAGGGGTTGGGTATGGTTAACTTTTATTTAATATGATGGAATAAAAGTAATTTCTATTAAAGATACATGAAAACAAAGGAACAAAGGAGTATGACTTACTTGGATTTAAAATATGCTTTAATTTTGTACGTGAATGTCCAGGTATTGTTCAAATGTACATAAATTTTGCAAGTGAAATTATCATGGAAAAAAAGTGCACATCAGTGGGAATTCTTGCACACTCACTATCAAATTTAATGTGATTTCATGATCACTCCACAAATCCAACATACAAGATTATTTCACACTCTTTCTCTTTTGGAGACAAATCGTTATAATAAGTTATTACTTTGAATATATTCTCTAGTTTCATTGATAAATTGAGGTAAAAATAAGGGAATTTGTCAACAACTACCCACTTTTTGTCCAACTTGAAAACAACTACGCCATTTTTTTTTAAAAAACAATACCCACTTTTTTTGTAAAGTTTGTAACACGACCTCTTAACGGTTTTTTCACTAAACCGTTAACTCTTTTCGTTCCAACCACCACGAACCATCCTCCCGCCACCTCCCTTCATTCTGCACCCCACACCCTTCTGCACCTTCCCCTGTCGCCTCCATCTCTCCCTACAGCAGGCCATGCAGCCAACACCAACACCCTTCCCCCCTCTTCTCCCATGCAGCAACCCTTCCTACCCATAACCAGCAACCTTTCACAACCACAACCCTTCCCAACAACCAACAACCTCCCTAACAACCAACAACCCAACTAGCAACCCCTAACAACCACCAAACCGTATTACCCAATCAACGAAAATCCCAAAACTGCACTACCCAAATCACGAAAACCCATCAACAACAACCCAATTGGAAAACCCAATTTGAACCCTAATTCGAAACCCCAATTCAATTTCTCAATTTGAAACCCTAATTCGAATACCCTAATTCAATTTTCAATGCGAAAACCCTAATCGAAAACTCGAACGCGAATGGTGTTCACGATGTGGGGCGATGGTGTGAATGAATTTGTGACGTGAATGGCGAGGTGGTGCGAATGGTGTTCAATAGATGGTGCGAGGAGTGGTGTCGTCAGTGGTGCGAATGGTTGACATGAATGGTGCGGTGGTGCTGTAATTAGGGGAGCGAAGGATTGGTGAGCGGCGAAGTATTGAGTGCGGCGAAGGTTGGACTCTAGAAGTGGTGGTTGGGGTGGTTGGTATCCGTACATGGTGTTTGGTGGTGGTTCAAGGTGGTTTTATAGCTTAGAGTTAACGGCGTTAGCATTTAACCGTTAAAGGGTCGTGGTTCACAAACTTTTGATAAAAAGTGGGTAGTTGTTTTTTTTTTTAAAAAAAAAGTGGGTAGTTGTTTTCAAAGTTGGACAAAAAGTGGGTAGTTGTTGACAAATTTTCCTAAAAATAATTGAGTTGTCATTAAATTGAGTAATACTTCTTTCGTAACATATTAACTACAATAGTTTGACATTTTAACGCTTTACTGTATGTCAAATCGTTGCAATYAGTATATTATGGAGGGAATATTATGAAATAATAAAAGTATCTATACAATTTCTTACTCAGTACATAATGATTTTCGTAGTATAGGGATAACTTGACGATTATTTATACTTCCCTCGTTTTTTTTAGACRTCCCACTCTTGAAAAAGRAATTTTTGAGGCAAAACTTTTAGTGAGGTGATTAGGTAAGGGAAGGGGTATTTTGTCCTTGTTGGTGGGAACCCTTAGAAAGTGATTAGTGCCCAAATTATGTGGTCCCCCAATGATAATTTTTTTTTGGAGGCAAATTGCACCCAAACGTCATATAGATTTCATGAAATCTGGTACAATAGTGTTTAGGTGGGAAAATTTTCCCACCAATATTTAAGRCCCCAAAAATTTAAATTTGAAGAACTTTAAAATGTCCAATTTCCATTCAAATTTAACAAAGTACTAAGCTGCTAGCTATTACATACCAATCCTCCTATAAATACAATAACCTCCAACAATAAAATAGATTCATACTTTCATTCACTCAAAAAATCAGATGAGTTAGATTAAGTTTTACCAAAAAATTTACACTGCACACACTGAGCACCATTTACACTAATAATTTTGCAAGTTAGCAAAACRCAAAATTACTCTAGGTTAGACTACAACGAAGGGTACTTCAGCATAGATCGAGTGTTGGAGGAGGGTTGGGTAAGATCTTTGCGCATGACTGRATMAGCCAATCTTCAAGATCAAATTCTACAACAAATGCAACTGAAACAAGACAAGAAGACAAAGTAGATAAGGTTAATTCAAGGAGAAAACCAGAACTGTCCACATCTCAGAGAAGACTAATGCTTGATAAGCTATGTACTAACAAAAGAGAGAAATGACAAATTTTCATATGGGGTGAAGTCACAGCTTGCAAGGGAGTTCAATGTGGACAGAAGAACTGTTAACAGAATATGTTCAGATGCAAATAGGCAGAGAGCAGCAGGGCAAGTTATAGATGCAAGAAGCAAAAAAAAAAAAAAAAAAAGATAGAGTAGGAAGGAAGTCCAAGGAGTACCTTGAGGAGTGGCTTCAGCCAATCCCATTAAGTAAAAGAACCACTATCAGGTCTTTTTCTGGTGCACTAGGTGTTTCCCCATCTACAGTGTACATGCTACTAAAAAGGGGMAAATTAAGGTCACACACAAGCAACAACCATCCAAYAGTCACTAACCAACACAAAATTGCAAGAATGAAGTGGGTCGTGTCTCACATTCTACCAGCTACAAGAACACARCCACCAACTTTCATAGAAATGGACAATGTAATCCATATAGATGAGAAATGGTTCTACCTGAACCTAGAAATAAGAAGGTTCTACTTGCTCCCCAAAGAGGAAGAGCCTTATAGGTGTCAATAGTCAAAGAGATTTAAAATCAAGGTAATGTTCATGGGGGTAACATCAAGGCCTCTATATGATGAAGATGGGAACATGACACATGATGGCAAGTTTGGCATATTCCCATTTGTCAAAAAAGTGGCAGCAAAGAAGAAAAGCAAAAACAGACCAGCTGGAACAATTGAGACCAAAGCCATAGAAAGCATTAATCATGCAGTGATGAAAGACATGATCATCAACAATGTAATCCCTGCTATAATGAGGTTGTGGCCCGAGGGACTGTCAAAGGACATAGCAATACAGCAGGATAATGCAAGACCTCACTTGCAGCCTGATGATCCAAACTTTGTAGCTGCTGCAACACAAAATGGTTTCTTACATCAAGTTGGTATTTCAACCTCCTCAATCACCTGATTTGAATGTGTTTAATCTTGGTTTTTATGGCTATCCAAGCATTGCAACACATGACATTTCCCAAGACTATTGATGATTTGATTGAAAGAGTTCAAGATGCATATGACTTTTTCGACCCAAATGTTCTGAATTACACTTGGTTACAACTACAATGGGTAATGGTAGAAATACTCAAGGGCAAAGGAGGTAATGGTTTCAAGCACCCCCACCATGGAAAACAGAGGTTGGAGAGGATGGGTTTGCTGCTAAGAAATGTGACAGTAGAGCAGAGTGTTGTGGATGAGGCAGTTGCTTATTTGAATGAGAGGTTCATCACTTTTGATGACAATGACATGGAGGTTTTTGAAGATGGGAATCAAGTTGATGCAGATTGTAATGCAGCAGGTAATGGTTTAATTTGGTTTTTTTTTTTTGACAATGTAAATAGGCAGTTAATGGGATTGTAATGACTACTATGCAAACCAAGTTGGTCATGTTGTCTGATTTTTTTGGTTGTACAAATAGGAATGAATTTTGGTTTGCATCAAGTTATTTTTTTATTGTAGTCATTTGGAGGGAATTGAATGTTTGGTATGTACTCATTTGGTTTTAGTGGTAACATGAGAAATACAATGCATGAGTTCATCAATGTACAAAGGAAATGTCATAACTTGACCAAAACCAAACACACACAATTTCATGGTAACATGAGAAATACTCATCAAGGAGTCAGTGCTCACTCATAAACACAATGCATGGACTCTGCCAACAACAGGGATAACTTGGGGGCAAATGTCCATACATTGTTGAGTGACTTGAGTCCTTCATCATTTGAATTAAATACAATGAGGACTCAGACGCAAACACACATATATACACCTAAGATTGGAAACACACACAGTTCACATTTATATCCTAGCATCCCAGCAACCAATTAACATCATCAGGCCACTAGGTATCAACATCCTCAGGGATCACAAGAACCTAGGGTAAGGGAAGGAACTTCAGGAATGAACCAATATCCATAAAATACCAATTGGACATGAAATTAAATCGCAACATATTCCAACAAATACCAAATATCCAGCAAATTCAGAATATAATCAATTTATTCAATTGGCATCATACAATGCAATATCACAATACCAAATTAGCCATGAATCACATATTCCAACAAATACGCAAATCCAGGCAAAAATTTCAGAATTTAAACAATTTAGGAGTAACATCATACAATATCCAACAAAATTCTAGAATTTTTTGGTAATTAATAATTGCATCATAACAAATATCCAGAAAAATCCACAAATTCTAACAGCATACCAAAATCACCCATCAAATTCCAATACCCTAAAAAACCAACAAATTCAACAAAGTAAGCAATCAATTCCAAATTAAAAAACGAGTTAGAGTTTAGATGAATATCACCTTCGCTGGGCAGCCAATTGAAATATCAGTGAATCAAAGTTTCAGGATATTCATCCCTGGTGTGCAGGGAGGATAACTACGAAATACTTTCAAGTCCGGGTCCATTGAACTTCCCGCTTGACACAGCTCTCCTCCTGAATGCTTTCTTTTTTGGTCATAGATCTAGTGGTGCAGTTTCAACAACCATCTTCTCCTTACTTTGACACCTAACTTCTGGGAGTCACGGACGCAAGCAATCTCAACGAACTCAGTCTCAAGATGTTTCTTTACCTTCATGCTAAGATTCAGTAGTGGAGCTCAGACATCGTAGGTTGTTGTAGCGGTGACGTGTGAACACCTGTGTTGTCTTCTTTCGCGAGTAGGGCTTTCAACAGTACGTTGATGAATTTTCTGCTTCAAATTTCCAGGAATGGTATATCGAGCTTCGTATTGCAGAGCTTGAAGCTTCATACGCCTCTGTTCGTAAGATTAATATGACTGCGTAACAATACATAAGCACGTTGAATCCAATTCACCCAAGCATGCCTCACCTCCCCCTTCTGGAAAACCTCCTTGAATTCTTCGGATCCGGTTGGGATTTTATCTCCCAATATTATCAACTTCTTGATGCGACTCACAAAATTGGATCGTTCCTCCGCCAAGAAGGCATCCACACAAAGTAGATTTGTCGATTAAAGGCATACGATGCTGGGTTTTTTAGCAATTTGAAGAGTGAGAGAGATGAAGGATCATTGGAGACAAGGATGATAATAGGGGAGAGACGAGTGCGAATGTTGAGTTTGGTCTGAGATCTAGGGTTAGGCTCATATCAAAAAGGGGGATGAATAAATTGGGTGGTTGAAAGAATTAATTGGGTTTTTTTTTAATTCTTTCGGCATATTAATCAGGGGGGTTGGTGTTTGATTTTTTGATTGATTTGGTGGAATCGTTAGACTTAGGTTAACACAATCTGATGTATTAAAAGTCAGCTAATGAGTCATTAGTAGGTTAATAAGAATAATAGTAAGGGTAAATTTGGAATTTCACATGCAAAAATATCATAAATGGAAAAAATTAGACTTGGTAGATAACTATTGTTAAATTTTCCGAAATAAAAACCATAACGTCTAAAAAACGGAGGAAGTATTTTGTTGATGCAATACAAGCGTTGGACTTTGATCGTTGATATGAATTAATTATGGATTTGATGGGATGAATAATTTATTTTTGTGTTTTTAACGCTCGTACCTATTACTTGAATTTTGAGGAATAATTAATCATTGAAAATTTGTTATGATCTCTATCACTGTGGGACAACCGGACAAAGTAGTCTGCCACCTCACTCTGGATTATTCTTCGCATTAATGTTCTTATTACCAATCAAACACGTTAATTAAATACTCTGTATATAATAGTATAGCATATATTATTGTTACAAAACATAAATGTGAAATATAAAATGTGAAGATAATAATAGTTGATCCTTTGAACCTCTTATTTATAGCACTTACAAGTTACAATCATGAAGTTGGCAACCTTTCACTACTTACACTGCATTTGTGACATTTAATTAACTTGCTTTCTCAACCCCAGTGATCGCTCCAGTAGAATCMAGTGTAATAGAATCATATCTTAGGAATAAATCTGCCAAAAACAGGCATGCTGTGATAGGAACATAATCTCTTGCAGAACACTGCTTATTTGATGAATCTGATTTCGAAGTTTGCGGTCCATTSGACCAAAACAAATAGTTCAACAACTCACCACCTTTGTCACCCATAAACCGGTCCGGAACGAATTTTTCCGGGTCATCGAATAYCTTGGGATCCCTCATCACCAGGGTTTGATACCCACAAAGCAACTCGCCTTTCTTGATTTGAAAGCTCGACTCATGTGATTGTAAGACAAAGTCCTTCCTTGCCCGCCCGTACTGTAAGGGTACGGGCGGTTTTAACCTTAGTGTCTCGTACACAAATGATTGCACGTKAGGCATGTCTTGGACGGCACTAAAACTCAGTAAAGAGGGTGACTTACATTTTTCCCTCACTTCATTCTTTAAAGTCTCTTGGATACCTTTATTAGTCCCCAAATTATTAAYCAAAGCGGGTAAGAAAATCGAAAACCCGCCGAATGCATTGAACCCTAGGATGAATAACAAGTTATGAATGGTTTCTTGTTCACTTAATCCAAACTCAGATTGGCCTCTTTGCACCACTTCGCGCGCTTCCTTAGCAACGAAACTAGCAAGCTTGTTATAGTCCCCTTTAACCAAGAAAAAGGGGTACGAGAAAGAATGTAAGAAAAGTTCTTCTAGTGGTTGGAACATACCGATGTTGATTATAGGTAAAAGCTGTACACCCAGCCATTTATCAATCATAATGTGGCCGGTTTCGGCAAGTTCCGGTGAGTAGTTTGCTGGGTCTGCTCTAAGCATACCTTGTGCTAGGAAGTTGAAAACGCACTTTTGTAAGGGCAAGAACAAGTTTGCTGAGCCATCTTTGGTGATAGATTTTTCAAGRCTGTTCCACATTGTGTCTAAGTTTGATAACAAGGATGTCACCCATACTTCTGAGCTTTTCTTCAGAATATCTGTTGCAAAGTTTTTAACCTGTGAATAGTTCAATACCCTAACTAAATTAATGTCTCATGGTAATATAATTATATAAAGTTAGTACAGAATTCAATGAAACCAATGTATGACACATTTTGGGCTGTGTTCTGTTCATCTTTTAAACATACGGTAAAATCAAGGCTAGGTGATTCGGTCCATTTAAATCTATTTAGTTCAATTATGATAATTTCTCATGAACATAAAACATCCTTCGTAGATGAGAGGGTGGTTGACAAGCCTTTTTAAAAATAATTCTTGAAACAGTCCTAAAATATTGAATACAAAGTGGTTGTTATTAGAAAATGAACATAATGTTATCGTATGATTTTGAACTTATTTGTTGATACGTAGAAGTTTTCAAACTTATTTAGCTTATTTTTCATGTTTAATAGACACAAAAGTTAATGTTTGTTGAATTGAAAATTCTGTTTCACCAAACAAATAAAGGTATTTGAACATGTTATACATCCCTTGGGTCAGTTTGATGGTAYGTAAAAGTCTAATAAACTGGATTGCTAAACGAAGTCCGTTTTTACTGGAATKAAAGTCCACATTTCGTGTGAACTTCCCATATTGCCCTTCAGATTCTTCACCTCCGTAACCACCAACGCATGGACGCCTGCAAGGCGTCCAGACCATGGTATGGACGCTTACGCAAGGCGTCCATGCCATTTAAAGTCCACATGTTTTTTACGTGGTGTTGGGTGGTGGTTGTTGGTGGTAGGGTGGTGTCAGGTGGTGGTTTTTGGTGGTAGGGTGGTGATTGTTGGTGTTGGGTGAGGTGTGTTGGGTGGTTAGGGAGGGGATTGGAAGAAGGGCGTGTTGGGAAATTCACACGAAANATGTAAGAAAAGTTCTTCTAGTGGTTGGAACATACCGATGTTGATTATAGGTAAAAGCTGTACACCCAGCCATTTATCAATCATAATGTGGCCGGTTTCGGCAAGTTCCGGTGAGTAGTTTGCTGGGTCTGCTCTAAGCATACCTTGTGCTAGGAAGTTGAAAACGCACTTTTGTAAGGGCAAGAACAAGTTTGCTGAGCCATCTTTGGTGATAGATTTTTCAAGRCTGTTCCACATTGTGTCTAAGTTTGATAACAAGGATGTCACCCATACTTCTGAGCTTTTCTTCAGAATATCTGTTGCAAAGTTTTTAACCTGTGAATAGTTCAATACCCTAACTAAATTAATGTCTCATGGTAATATAATTATATAAAGTTAGTACAGAATTCAATGAAACCAATGTATGACACATTTTGGGCTGTGTTCTGTTCATCTTTTAAACATACGGTAAAATCAAGGCTAGGTGATTCGGTCCATTTAAATCTATTTAGTTCAATTATGATAATTTCTCATGAACATAAAACATCCTTCGTAGATGAGAGGGTGGTTGACAAGCCTTTTTAAAAATAATTCTTGAAACAGTCCTAAAATATTGAATACAAAGTGGTTGTTATTAGAAAATGAACATAATGTTATCGTATGATTTTGAACTTATTTGTTGATACGTAGAAGTTTTCAAACTTATTTAGCTTATTTTTCATGTTTAATAGACACAAAAGTTAATGTTTGTTGAATTGAAAATTCTGTTTCACCAAACAAATAAAGGTATTTGAACATGTTATACATCCCTTGGGTCAGTTTGATGGTAYGTAAAAGTCTAATAAACTGGATTGCTAAACGAAGTCCGTTTTTACTGGAATKAAAGTCCACATTTCGTGTGAACTTCCCATATTGCCCTTCAGATTCTTCACCTCCGTAACCACCAACGCATGGACGCCTGCAAGGCGTCCAGACCATGGTATGGACGCTTACGCAAGGCGTCCATGCCATTTAAAGTCCACATGTTTTTTACGTGGTGTTGGGTGGTGGTTGTTGGTGGTAGGGTGGTGTCAGGTGGTGGTTTTTGGTGGTAGGGTGGTGRTTGTTGGTGTTGGGTGAGGTGTGTTGGGTGGTTAGGGARGGGATTGGAAGAAGGGCGTGTTGGGAAATTCACACGAAAAATGGACTTTGATTCTAGTAAAASTGGACTTCGAATAGTATTCCCCATAAAACATATCACGTCACAAATAGCTAGTTCTAGCTACGTAACAAGTAACAACATATAATGATGTCAAGGCCGAACCATTTTGATTGTGTCATGACATAACCACTCGTAAAGTCGTAATATTTAGGTTGAAGATATCTTTAATTGCAATGAATATTTTGTGCAAATATAATAAGGTTTCAAATAAAAACAGTCAATACATTATTTATTAAAGATCAGATCCTACATTGACGGGTTAAGCTTCAGGTTAGATTGTATTTTATTTTACTATTATTATTAAATCTTAATCTTACTACTAGTAAGATAATATATCTTTGCACTTGGAGCAATGACGCAGCTAGTGAGGTAATAACCGAGGTGCGTTAACAAAAACTCGGTTACTATTTCTCGCCCCTTATTACTTAAAATCGCCCCAAAAATTAGGACAATCTACCAAAAATGCCCCTTCTCTCCCAAAGTTCCCAACCATTGCTAACTCAGCCACCACCCACTCCAATTTCAGATCTTCGTCATCTACCCTGGATACTCACACTCATCTCACCTTCTGCAATCTTTGTCTTTCCCTACTACTAATTCACAGAAGTAATTATATGCTTATTTAATAMACTCCACTACATACTCATCTACAAAATTATACCCCAWTGTTCGTTGCTTTGTCTTCGAAATTATAAGCTTCACTGCAATCTTTGTCTTTGAATTTTGTTTTAATTACTTTTCTAATTTGGTTCGTTGCTTTTCTAATTTGGTTCGTTGCTTTTCATTAGGTTGATGTTACTGCTTCCTTGCTTTTCATCAATAACCCAAAAGATTGCACACCCCCATTCATCCTCACTTCACAGCTAGCCCCTCTGTCTTCACTCAACCAAGAACAAAATTGGGGCGATGACGTCTAGAGTAGACGCGAGTGCCATGGCACCTGCGTCTGGGTTGGATGCGGGTCCCATGGTACCCACGTCTAACCGAGACGCAGGTGCCATGGCACCCACGTCTAACCGAGACGCAAGTGCCATGGAATTGTAGCTTAAGCAAGACGCTGTTTAATGGTTGTCTCTTATACACATCTAGATGTGTATAAGAGACAGGGGCGGGGCGGATATTGCAATTCCTATCCCCATCCCCACCTACTTATGGAATCCCCATCCCCGTACCCATCCCCGCGACGGATATTTCTTTTATCCCCATCCCCGCCCCGGCGGGGACATATATTGAACTATCCCCGCCCCATGACCCAGGTGGGTCTCCATACCCACCTCATACCCGTATTCCCCGCCCCACTACCCGCCAAAATCTCCACCTAAGACCCATGAAATCCCCACAAGGCCAAATAACACAAACAATTCAAAGACCCAAATAACACAAACAATTCAAAAAGGCCCAAATAACACAAACAATTCAAAGGTCCAACTCTTAAAATACATTAGTTTCAGTAGGCCAAGTTAGGCACATAGGCCATTAAAACTTTAAAAGACACTACAGTACAATTATTAATTTTAAAATGCGGGGCGGGGCGGGGATGGGGCGGAGGTAGCCAAAAAACCATCCCCATCCCCATCCCCGCGGTGGGTACAATTTTCATCCCCATCCCCGCCCCATCCCCGTCAAAGTTGGACCCATCCCCGCCCCGTTGGGGCGGGGATGGGGCGGGTCTCCTACTTGACCCGCCCCACTTGCATCCCTAGTTAACACATCATAACAATGACAATTAAAAAAAATGGAGTAATGAGTCTTACCTAAAATTAAAATGAGGGGAGTACTTCAAATATTCCAACAACTAAAATTCTCCAATTGTAAATTTCATTTTTAAATTATGAGAAATTGAAAACTAATTGAGTATTTATTGGTAAAATGTTATTCTCTGTATGTGAAATATTGAAAATCTCTTACTTTGATTAAAAAAAAGGTTGAAAAAGGAAAATTMGGGAAGAGAATTGGAAAGCCCATAATTAGGGGATCCGCTGCAATTGTTTTRGAAAATAAAGCAAGGATTTGGGAAACTGTAGAATGAAATAGGAAATACGAGATTAAAAACTTTTACATCAGTTTTTTTTTTAAAAAAAAATAAATAAATTTACAAAAGCAAAATTAATGTCAGAATTTATGGGCCCTAGACGTGGGTCCTGCTCGCCCCACCCCAAGGCCGGGCTTGGTTAGATCTCTATTATATAAGAGAAGGGGATGGTGTCCCCTCTTAAAATACAAAAATACCATTAATGAAATTAATGAAAAAAAATAAATTGAAAAATATTAATTTTCTACTTACCATACTAAACAATGTTAAAAAGGTACATGTATTAAATATTTCAACTAAATTAAATTGACAAACACCTAATGTGAATCAATGAATAAAAAAAAAAGTCTAATTGAATACAAATGGTTAAATTAAAATTTATCATTTATGTAAAATATAAACTTTCCAATTTACACAACCAAAATCATCTTTAGTTGAGTTTAATACATCGTAAATAATAAAGCRGGAGAGTCATATTTTCCAATTCGGACTCAATTATTATAGAACTATAAAGTACTCCGTATTAGTAAATTGTTCAAACGTCGGTCAATTAAAATCATGCYGTTTAATTTCTTTGATTGAGATTTATTTATCACAAAAATAAATGACTAGTATATCAAAAACTATCATGCATGCATTAATTTTCCTTGTCAATGACGAGAAGCAATCCAAAATAAAAATGGGACCATAAAACGTGATTGGTATTTTTTTTTAATACAACTAGCAAGAAGCAGAAAAAATCAAAACGATAAATAANCCAAATTTATCTTTTTGTATGGGGAACTTTGTCATTTTAATTTACCTAACATTTTTCTTATTTTTCCTTGTTTTGTTTACAGAGCCTATTTTCTGGCCTGTTTTCATAGTTGCCACTTTTGCAGCAGTTGTAGGAAGCCAAGACGTAATAACACCAATTGTTAGTTAGCAAATTTGTCGAATTTGAAGATGGAACCGAAACTCTCTAGGTAGATGTTTTTTGTAAAGAATCAATTATACTATCTTTGTAATATATACCTATACAATTCTTCTATTGAATACCTGTTAAAATTCTTGCTCRTATATTATACAGTCGAAAAGTGGACCACGGCRCGCTTGAGCGCACTGGGGCACACTAGTGTGTTTAAGTATGTATGTATGTAAGTTTGTATGTACGTAAGTATGCATTATTGGCCTAGATACYCGTTCAAGGCTTTCTCATTAGGAGTAACCTTGAATAGTCTTCGTTTTGGGACTGTTCTTGAATATCTCTCACTCACTACTTAGGATGTAAATGCGAGTCTTGTTTTCAATTCTAAGGAAGATTTCAGCTTCTCAGTTCCCTTAAAGTTCTCTAGGTACATATGTATCTAATTTTTTACATCGTGTATTTTGAGAACCATGGGGAGATTCTGCCGAAATTTCCTTAGAATTGAAAACATGGCATGCATTTACCAGTAAGGGGAGACATTCAAGAATGCGTTAGGTTCAAGTGATATGGACCCAAGGACACATCATTCCATACACAATTAACTTCGAAACCGTATAATGCTTTTTGAGTTATTAGAAATGATGAGTTAGGCTTTTGWTTTATGAATGATATGTTATTGGCCTTTTATTCAATTCCTTTTAATGTACTGTATTCCATTCTAATTGTTTGTTTTTATTTTGCATTGAATTCGGGATCTATTCTTTTACCAACTTCGAAGAGCACATAGAATTGGCCTTTTATTCAAGTCACGGGCTCCTCTTTGGTATGTACTTTCATCTTAGTATTTTATAATATGCTAATTTCATATGATATGTGTGAAATGGTTAAACTTAGGTTAGTTTAAGTTTGCCACCATATAGAAAAATAAAACCCGAGGCCATAGCGTGGAATTTGCAAAACCTCGATGTCATAGCGTAGAATATAAAAATTTAGGATGCCACCACGTAGATTAGGGCAAAACTCAATGCTACCATATAGAATTTCCTATTTTTTAAATCTCGATCATGTCATATTTTATTCACTTAAGCTTTCTAGGTCTTGATTGGACACGTTTAGACAAGACAAGTTCACTTTGGGGCGTGAAAAGGCCATTTTGGGCGTTTTTAGGGGTTTTCACACCTGACTTCTACAAACTCAACCTTTAACAAGTTTTTAATGCTCGATCATATCATATTTTATTCACTTAAGATTTTAGGTCTTGATTAGACACGTTTAGACACGACAAGTTCTCTTTGGGGCGTGAACGAGCCATTATGGGCGTTTTTAGTGGGTTTTCGCACCAAACTTATACAAACGCAACCTATTACACGGTTTTAAAGCTTGTTCATGTCATATTTTACTCACTTATGCTTTTTAGGGCTTGATTGCACACGTTTAGACACGACAAGTTCACTTTGGGGCGTGAAAGGGCCATTTTGGGCCATTTTAAGCGGTTTTCGCGCCTAACTTCTACAAACTCAAATCAACCTATTATACGGTTTTTAAGCTCGATCATGTCTTATTTGCTGCATTTAAGCTTTTTTGGTCTTGATTGGCCACGCTTAGACTCGACAAGTTCACTTTGAGGCGTGAAAGGGCCATTTTGGGGCATTTTAGGGGGTTTTCGCGCCTAACTTCTACAAACACTACTACAAAAATTGGATTTGGCACCAGTTTTAAGAGACCGGTGGGGTATGAAAAACGGTCTCTTAAGTTAAGAGACCGGATATTCATGAAAACCAGTCTCTTAGACCTGTCTAAAAGACCGGTTATTTTAACACATCTCTTANCGTATTGTAGTATAACCTTAAAAAATAGTCGAAAGAGAAAAATTTACAAGTAATAAAATTGTCACATCAAGTTTTTGTACAGTACATGATATAATAGAGAAAATGAATGGTGTATGTTCAATCCATACTTAAATATCTTTCTATATCTCASTCGATGTTTGTTTTCTCAGTTTGGAATTTTAGCAAGGACATACAAAAGAAGTCAATTTGATCAGAGAGAATTAGAGTAKTTAATTTGGAAAAACAAAAAACTTCTTTAAATTGCAGCATATTGGCTATTGCAATTGATATGCATTATTCAAGGTTAGAGACAAAAATTTACACGATACACCAAGCCTTAGAAAGTTACTAGTTTTATATGCACGCTATGCGTGCAGCCATGTCTATTATGTTCTTCTCCCTTCGTTTTTTTAGTTGTTTTAATTTTCATTTTGGGATATTTTCAAATAATTGTTCCAAGCCAATTTAAAAAGTTAATCATTCACACTAATTATATCTATTTGCCTTTCTAAGGTTTGGAAACAAAATAAACCCCTTATTATTAGTGTAGTTAATAGGGGTTTGAAAGTTAATAGAGATATGCAATTAGAAAGTGTTTTTGTATAAGCTAAGGTGACAATTAGGTGAAATGTTGGGTTGGTAATGAAAAGTAAAAAAATGAAACTATATAAATGTTTAAAAAGTGTGAACCATTGTTAGAGACCAAGTTTGTTATAATAATGTGTTTGTAGGAAGATGATTTGATATATGGCCAAACCTCCGAATCGGACTTGAACCATTGTGAATGTCGATGGATTTACAAAACGTAAGCTTGCCACAACCGCCGGTTAATCACTTAGTCATGTAACGAGCCCAAAGGTATATGATTAAAGCATGCACTACTATATTAATTACAAACAATTAAAATTCAATTTAATTATACTAATTAAACAAGACCCAATTGAGAGTAGGGTCAAGATCTTAAATGTGAAATGAAAATAATATAACCAAGCCCGAACAAAAAATGATTTTGACACTCCCTAAATCATTTTGAAACTCCTCTCACGTGAATAGTAATTGCGAACAACCGACCACTGTTTAAGTGAGAGAGGCAAGGGTGAATAAATGATTCACRGAGTGCCAAAATCACCACCAATCTCTCGACCATRTCACTATATATGGTTTAAATTTTARGAAAAAAAGGCATATCAAGCAAGTTATCAATAAGTACACCTACCTAGTATCATAACTACCAATGAAAGTGAACATAATTGATATTACCTTAGCATGGTGTTCCTCAGTAGTGTCAAGGTACACTCCAACCCTCAGATCACCAGTGAACTTGGTGCTAGGCATGAAATCACCAACTAGAACATTCTTCTTATCAATCACATCCATATCAAAGAGGTGACTGAAAGACGGGACGTCAAGAACAGCAATCACATTAGGATTAACTCCCACAAAAAAAGGGAAGCAAGGAGGAATGTTGGTTCTAAACACACTACTCTTGTGTTTCTCCATTTTGTTCCTAAAGAATTTGTCTTGACCTTGGAACCAAAAATAGTTTAGCCTATCCCCGATCGGCCCGATAACCGGGAAGCCGTAGCTTCCCGGGAGTGTCCGAAGCGGCAACGTGACGTTCGGGGGCGGTGTTGGTGTTAGGGTGGTGGGGACTGGGTTTGGGGTAGACATGGTTGCTGATATGGTCATCATTTTTCCTGGACAGCTAAACTAAGATATGGTGGGTTGTAGGTTGTGGTATACCGTATATATGATGAGGTTGGTGTCAATAATTATTATGGCTTAAATATATAGTATGTTATTTTGAATTTGGTGTTACATGGAGTGAGAAGTGTAGCACATAATAAGGCACATGCATGCATGGGATTGGGATATAACTCATATAAGTCTATAATATAAGATACGAAGTGTATATAATAGCTGGTCTGCTAGTGTATTAATGCAATGATAATAATAATACAGTAGAAAGTACCGTGATAGTGTGATGGTTTTTGTTAAGACTTAAAACTTAAGATTATGTCGTGACTCACGAGAAGAGAACACGAGATCCTTAGCGATAAGGCACTATAATATGCAATTGGCCGAAGAAGATGCTAAGTTGTACCGCCATGGTCCCACTCATTTTATCATCCGAGTTTCATTCGGACAACTCTGACGGGCCTTTSGTATGAGTAATTTTGATGTAGGCAAACGATTCAACTCATCAATTTCATTTCTTATCATTTCGTATGAGCTTTAAATCTTTAATTATCAAATATCGGTTTTGGTGGGTAACATAATCTCCTCATTAGTTAGTACTTAGTTGTAACCCTTGTCAAAGTAGTGTGCAAACAAATTAATTTTGAGATTTTGCGTAACACGTGCACACGGCATGGGTGGGATAGGACTTGCCTTAGCCATGCGATCCATTAACACATGCAACCAAGGTAGTATCCCCTTAAGGTGGTCTCGAGCATAGAACATGCCCATATTGAGACCAAGGAGCCTAAGACGTGACCCTATGCGGAGGGTCACATGCAAAATGCAAAAATCCAATAATGTGATGATGGAATTACGAGACTTCAAGTCTGTCACTTCACCTAACGGTGATTTCCCCAGTGAAGTCGCCAAATTGTAGACCGTGGGCCAACCCGCGGGGGTTGGTTGGGCCAACATCGATGTGTGTGTTTTGTGTAATGGGCTTGAGCCATAGAACCCACACGTGAGTGCGTTGGGGAAGTGTTGTCGAGTAAGGGGATCGCACGTGCCTATAAAGGTTAATCACGGACGCCGAAACATTGGTGCAATACAATGCCCCACGGCCCGATCCAGTAACCAGTTCGTGGGTTCGGGACATGGTACGGATTGAATCTTTTGAC
Organism: Bassia scoparia; assembly: GCA_008642245.1. Lineage (NCBI taxonomy): Eukaryota > Viridiplantae > Streptophyta > Magnoliopsida > Caryophyllales > Amaranthaceae > Bassia > Bassia scoparia. The sequence continues at coordinate 62,645 of SNQN01001878.1, forward strand.
CCAATCGCCCGCATGTAGCGGCCTCTACACGGTCTCATTTAATTCCATTAACACGATTTATGGATGCACGCAACTTACATATTCAATACCTTATTAGCGCACTAGTCCTAAAAGTTACTACAAGTGGTTTTCTATTATCACAAACAACTACTGGCCTAGAAATTGTGATCACTTGATATTAGTCAAATTAAAAGGGTGCCTAAAAGCCGGTTGTCCATGATTAATCTGATTTTTAAAGTGATTCACATATTTTCCGGTCTTTATTTAAAGAGCAAACGAAAGCAATACAAAACATATATACAATATGCATATACAAATATACATCATCCTTACCTTGTCGCTGCAAACAAACAATTGTCAGAAAATAATAAATATAATGATAACGCTTTGATCGATCTGCTAACAAATCAAACAAACATGTTAGTATTGATGAGGAAGCGCCTCGTTAAAGCTTTCTATACAAAATGCAAAGAAAAGTTAGTAATGACAAGCAACATTAATGACAACGAAAAAATGCGAAGGACAAAAGAGTTAAGAAATGAAACAACCAAAAGTGATAAATAATCTACATATTTACATGAAGCGATGAATGAGTGAGTTTCTACATCTTGTTAATCGAATTAAAACTCGTAATAATTGTTAATCAAATTAGAAAGAAACGAAAATGAGGTTTTGGGTGAGTAACCTCAGAGGTATACCTTGATTTCGCTCGTTGACTGATTTAAAAGACGTATTAAAACTCGTATTTTGTGATTTAGTGGTGAGAGAGTATGAGTGAGAGAGCAAGAGAGTATGCAAAGCCTAGCAACGTATGCGTGTAAGTTCCCTAAAACTCGAGAGGCAAGGCCGTATTTATAGGCGCGGAAGGCACAAAGTGAGCGTATATACGCTCATGTTGGTGAGCGTATATACGCTCATGGGTGAGCATATACGATCATGGGAGCGTATATACGCTCCTTTAAGCTATATACGTTCAGTGATCTTTGCCTTATTTCGAAGATTTTTCTATTCTGCAAGATTACGGAAGAATCTAGACATACCTCCTCCAAGAAATCGATTCTAGGAGTTCTAGGGGATTCCAGAACATTCCGTGTATTTGTTTGGTATTTTCCGTATTTCTGCGTATTCCTACGTATTTTGATATTGTAAATATTGCAAAATTCAAGAAAATAGTAGAAATCAAAAAATAATCTAAAAATACTGGTGATCAGAAAAATCATGAAAATTCTATCCAATATAATTTATTTGAAAAATCCTAAAACCAAATAGAAAATTCTAAGAAATAAAAGCAAAATACTTTTTGCCTCTTATTTGACCTTCGGACATGAATATGAGCTTGACTTCACATATTCGAGCTTTCACGAGTTCAAATGCGTCTTTTAGAACAAATCGATCACGAAATGTGATATGTTTCATCATCGGTTACTCATTTGGGGAACACATTTAGGTGTCTACACCCAAAAACTAAATCCAGAAAACCCAAAATATCAGAAATCGAATGAGTAAACAAAAAAAAATCAAAAACACAAACTACTAAATCATAATCGAAAACTTGAAGAAATCGAAAAACAAAAAACGAAAATTGAAAACTGAAAAGAAAACAGATGAAATGCAGATCTAAAAAGCAAAAAACACAATATCGTTTCAAACACACTAAAACACAAATTACTGGATTAACAAAAAATAAAAAAAACCAAATATCTTTCTAAATTTCAGAAATCCAAAAAACATAAAAAAAGAAACCCAAAAACATAACAATACTCATAGTCAAAACAAACTCGAAATAGACAAAAACACACTCGAAATCTGTAAAAGTAATGAAAACCAAAACAAAAAATCTAGATCTATAGATAGAAAACTATAAAACCAAAACAAAATCGGAAGAAATATATATAAAAAAACATTTGAAAAACCCAAACTCCTAAACACTCTAAATGGAAGAAATACATATATTTAAAAAAACAATTTGCAAATGAATATAATCGAAAATTTGAAACAAAAAAGAATGAGATCAATTCATATATGCTCTTAAAAATACAGATCTATAATATATATAAGGGAAGAAACGAAATTTACTGTTAATTTGAACGAAGCTTTCAAGAGAAATTCCTTATGAATGACAATAAATTAGAAATAATTAGAGAATTTGAACGATGCTTGAAGGAATGAGATAATTAGAAAAAGAGGAGAGAGAAAGACCAGAAGGGAAGAGACTGAGAGACTAGAGAGGGAGAGGAAACGAAAAATAAAGTGTGGGAGTTGAAATGAATGGGAAGACGAAAAGTTGGAATGTGTCGTGGGTATATGTAGAGGCCAACTAATGTGTTGGGGCCCACTTGGATCAAAGAGACCGGTTTTCTCATAAAACCGGTTTTCTTTCTGAAAATAAGAGATGTGTTAAAATACCGGTCTTTAGACAGGTCTAGAGACTGGTTCATTGAATATCGGTTTTAACTTAAGAGACGTTTCATACCCACCGTCTCTAAAACTGGTGCCAAATCAATTTTTGTAGTAGTGTTTGTAGAAGTTAGCGCGAAACCCTAAATGCCCAAAATGGCCTTTCACGCTCAAAGTGAACTGTCGAGTCAAGCGTGGCAATCAGACAAAAAGCTTAAATGCAGCAAATAGACATGATGAGCTTAAAAACGTATAATAGGTTGATTTGAGTTTGTAGAAGTTAGGCGCGAAACCGCTTAAAATGGCCCAAAATGGCCCTTTCACGCCCCAAAGTGAACTTGTCGTGTCTAAACGTGTGCAATCAAGCCTAAAAAGCTAAGTGAGTAAAATATGACATGAACAAGCTTAAAACCGTGTAATAAGGTTGCGTTTTGTATAAGT
>SNQN01001878.1:65507-84456 GCA_008642245.1 Bassia scoparia
GTGAATTGTATTTTTTTAATACAAACTAGCAGAAGCAGCAAAAAATCAAAACAATAAATAACTTGTAACAATTTAAATTGATATAATTGCCATCCTTGCATTATTATTGCCAAAGAGGAGACGAATTCGAACATTACGAAAATGTATGGGCACATAAAGTAACAAGCATTTGGTCACACTATCTATTTATTAATTTCCTGTACAATCAACTAATTTCAGTCATTAATATTACTGTATAATAGTGCTATTGATTGAATAACGGCGTACCTCGAAATATCATCAATTTGTCAGATGTACTCACATACTACAAACATTAGGATATTATTAATGTGTGATTTCTTACGTGTCACAAAACAGTTGGTTCGATTATCGGAAATTTGGACAAAGGAAATGATTAAACTTTAGTTTTATTCCCTCCGTTTTAATTATGATTCCATATCACTTTGGAACGGTTTTTAAGAGTTATTTGAGTTGAATGAATAGTGAGTAAGTTGGGTAAAAAAACTTAATAAGTTAGGTAAAAAGTAAATGTGTGAATAAATTTTATGGAAAATAGTAATTTTGGGTATATATTGGTAAAATAATGAAAGTTGACTTTAGAAATGATCTGAGTAATTCAAATTAACGTTACAGAAATAAATAGGAAGAGGAAAATTATTTATGGTGTGAACACATATATTTCAAAACGACAAAAAAAAAACTGAAACATCAAATTAAGAAACGGAGGAGTATCATATATTCGAATTATTGAAAAAAAAATTACGAGTTTAATGAGATGCAAAAATAAGCAAACAATCAAAAATGAGGGCTCGTCCTCTCTATAGGAAAGCGGTAGAGAATTTTCATAAACTCAAGGAGATTAATTTCTTTCCTCCGTTTTAAATAAATTGAAACAAATCAAATTTCATGCATTTCAAGTGAAATTTAATAATGTAAACGATCAAATTATTCAAAATAATTATAACACAAAAAGAATGACATTATAACTTAATTAGTTAATTGTGTTAAACTATTTTTGACTAAGTTGACATTTAACTTGTAAATTTAATTGAAATGTAGAGAAAATTTATTGTTGTAATTAATTATAACGAAGGAAGGAAGTACAACTTAAAAATGTGAATTATGCATATCATTAAAATTAAAATTGACAAATATACATACGAATAATCCCGAGCATAATGCTCGGTTTCTTAAATAAAATAAATGTGCTTTAAAACTAAATCAAAATTAATATTTTTAAATTATAATTATTTAAAATAATTTATTTGAAAAAAAATAAAAATTACTATAAATATATAATTAATTACTCAAAAAGCACATTTATTACATTCATTTATGCTTTTTACATTATGCAATAATTAAAATGTGTGTTTAGGAGGGAAATTGAGAGGGAAAATATGGGAGGGTGGGATTCTTTAGTAGTGTTATTGATGAACATAATAATAATAAACAAAAAATTTGAATAAATTTAGAACAGGTGAAAATCTGCAATCAAAATAAAGGTGTAATTTTAATTTAAGATCGCGTCAACATTACCGCCAATATTTATAATACTTTAATTGTCGTATTGAGTATAACCTTAAAAAATGTCGAAAGAGAAAATTCAAAGTAATAAAATTGTCACATCAAGTTTTTGTACAGTAACATGATATAATAGAGAAAATGAATGGTGTATGTTCAATCCATACTTAAATATCTTTCTATATCTCAGTCGATGTTTGTTTTCTCAGTTTGATTTAGCAAGGACATACAAAAGAGTCAATTTGAAAATCAGATGAGAATTGAGTAGTTAATTTGAAAAACAAAAAACTTCTTTTAATGCAGCATATTGCTATGCAATTGATATGCATTATTTCAGGTTAAGACAAAAAACACGATACACCAAGCCTTGAAAGTTATTAAAGTAATCATTCACACTAATATATCTCTATTGCCTTATCTAATAGGGGTTTGAATAGTTAATAGAGATATGCAATAGAAAGTGTTTTGTATAAGCTAAGTGACAATAGGTGAAATGTTGGGTATGAAAGTAAAAAAAATGAACATATAAATGTTTAAAAAGTGTAACCATTGTTTAGAGACCAATTGAGTAATAATGGTGTTGTAGGAAGATGATGATATAGTGCCAAACCTCCGAATCGGACTACCATTATGAATGTCATGGATTTACAAAACCTAAGCTTGCCACAACCGCCGGTTAATCACTTAGTCATGTAACGGCCCAAAGGTATATGATTAAGCATGCACACTATATTAATTACAAACAATTAAAATTCAATTAATTATACTATTAACAAACCCAATTGAGAGTAGGGTCAAGATTTAAATGTGAAATGAAAATAATATAACCAAGCCACAAAAAATATGACTACTCCCTAAATCATTTTGAAACCTCTCACGTGAATAGTAATTGCGAACAACCGACCACTGTTTAAGTGAGAGAGGCAAGGGTGAATAAATGATCACGGAGTGCCAAAATCACCACCAATCTCTCACATGCACTATATATGTTTAAATTTTAAGAAAAAAGGCATATCAAGCAAGTTATCAATAAGTACACCACCTAGCATCATAACTACCATAAAGGAACATAGATATTCCTTAGCACGTGTCCTCTCGTAGTGTCAAGGTACACTCCACCCTCAGATCACCAGTGAACGTTGCTAGGCATGAAATCACCACTAGACATTCTTTCTTATCAATCACATCCATACAAAGAGGTACTGAAGGCACGTCAAGAACAGCAATCACAATGATTAACTCCACAAAAAAAGGAACAAGGAGGTTGGTTCTAACACCACTACTCTGTTTTCTCCTTTCCAAAAATTTGTCTGACCTTGGAACCAAAATTAGTAGCCTATCCCCGATCGCCCGATAACCGGGAAGCCGTAGCTTCCGGAGTGTCCCGAGCGGCAACGTGAACCGTCGGGGCTTGGTGTGGTGGTGGACTGGGTTTGGTTAATTTGAGACATGGTTGCTATTGGTCATCATTTTCCTGACAGCTAAACAAGATATGTGGTTGTAGGTTGTGGTATACCGTATATATGATGAGTGTTGTGTCAATAATTATTTATGGCTTAAATATATATAGTTATTTTGAATTTGGTGTACATGGAGTGAGAAGTGTAGCACATAATAGGCACAGCATGGGATGGATATAACTCATATAAGTCTATAATATAAGATACGAATGTATATAATAGCTGGTCTGCTAGTGTATTAATGCAATGAAATATAATACAGTAGAAAGTACCGTGATAGTGTGATGGTTTTTGTTAAGACTTAAAACTTAAGATTATGTCGTGACTCACGAGAAGAGAACACGAGATCCTTAGCATATAGGCACTATAATATGCAATTGGCCGAAGAAGATAGCTAATTGTACCGCCATGGTCCCACTCATTTTATCATCCGAGTTTCATTGACAACTCTGACGGGCCTTTGGTATGAGTAATTTGATGTAGGCAAACGATTCAACTCATCAATTTCATTTCTTATCATTTCGTATGAGCTTTAAATCTTAATTATCAAATATCGGTTTTGGTGGGTAACATATCTCCTCATTAGTTAGTACTTATTTGTAACTTGTCAAAGTAGTGTGCAAACAAATTAATTTTGAGATTTTTCCCCATATACCCTATGTTTTAGCCTAATAACTACTAGTTTTTAGTGCACGCTATGCGTGCTTGAAACTTGAAAAGAAATAAAAAAAGATAAAAAAAACTGTTAATTTATATTTCACGCTCTTTGAATTGTATTTGTTTTATGAATTAGTTTTTTTTTTCAATCATAATTTTTTACTATCAATGTTTTAGGTTTTAAGTAGGTATATTATGAATTAAAACCTCCTTTGATTAAAATTTTATAATAGGGAGTGAATAATTAAGGAAGATTTAAATATGTTAGTTTATTTACCAAAGGGCGAATAAGACATTCCTTAGGGGGACACCATTGCTCCCCCCTTGGCTTAATATAATATACCTCCTGTTTTTTTATAACAACTCATATACTCTCACTCTAAAAAATAGCCCAAATACCCTTACTATGGATGGAAAGCTAGTGTTTGTTTTTTACATAATAACCCCCTAATTTAACTAATTACACATCAATCATTCTCTCTCCTAAATAATTAACCTCTATGTTCATCCCTCCTCCTCCCCTTCTTCCCAACTCAGCCACAACCCCACAATCGCCGTAGCCACCAGTACCACCTACAGCCACTATAGCCACCTCACAACCAAATTAAATCCAAATTAATCACCTAAAGTGTCAAATTCTTTCATTTCAAAGTAGAAAACGAGATCCATTTTATTTAAGAGGAAAAACCTACAATTTGGAATCAACTTATTTGTAAAAACAAGTAAAAATACTTTGAACCATACTTCCTTAACATACCTCCAAATCAACGAAGTAAAAATATTTAACAAAATTGCACATTATGTGAGTTTGTATATTCTTCCTTGTCAGGCAATGCCCATAAACAAAAAATATATAGTACAAATATACAAGGCTCACGATTGTTTCTAGACTGTACAAGACTCCTAGGATTTCTTGATAAATCTACATATAATATAAGATATTTCCCTAAAATATCACATATTTCCTATGCAACACATCTCCGCAATCGTAGCGGGAGGAGACGACACTAAGACTGGAGCGAGTCCAGAAAGTGAGGTCGAGGAAGACCTTTTGGTAAAAATCAACATATTGATAAGAAGACGCACATGTAAGACACGTACGTGACCAATAACACCTTTACCGAACAAATGAATATTCATTCAACATGCTTGGTTTGCTGATGCTGTACTGGGTTATGAGGCATGTAAACAACATTATTTTCATCATTCACATAGTAGCCTTATGCAACGGCACTTGAGTCAAGTATAATATTACGAAACCAACAAGATTCTGCAACAACATTAGCCACACCTCGATATTCAGCCTTAGCACTAGAGCGCGACAAATAGGCCGACGCTTAGAAGACCATGAATGCGTGCACATAAGGGTAACTCGGCCATAATCCACTTACCGTGAAAGTGGTAAAATTGACAGCTCTACTCTTAGCCGTAGTACCTTTTTTGACCGACCTGCCTAGTTGACTCGCTCATCAGTGTCATTAATATGTGCATTGTATGCCCTACCCATTGTATATTCTTGCCTTAACACATGTTCATAATCACATTCATGTAGTCCATGGTCATCTTTTAGTTCACATCATGCATTTCATAGCCCATAGTGACTTTAGTTGACCTTACCTTAGTGTGTACCATAGTTCACTAGGACTTGTCGTTTCAAACTTTCGACCTGGTCCACACAGACTTGACCCTAGGTCTTAACCCTTGACCATTATATAGGCATAGACTCTACCTTAGGTCTTGACCCTTGACCACTAGGGTTAGGCACGACTTGACCTTGACCGTACTCACATTAGGATGACCTTTGCCAAACTTAGACTCGACCCTTAGCACCATCTAGGCATGACCCTAACCACTTAGGACATGTGCATATCATACAGTCCTATGTCATTTGGTGGCCTTTCAAAACAAATAAAAAAACAAAAAGAAACAAAAAAAGCAAAAAATTCAAAAAACGAAAGGGCACCTTGTATTCATGCATTCATTCTAGGAAAGTATGCCATGGAATTAGGACATGCATTTGCCCTGCACCATATGTTAATAATGACAAGGGAGTTCACTAAGAGTTATTCCTTTTTGAACTGGTAAGCCGTCTCCATAGCCCTTGCTCGATCCGAAGAGTTGAGCCCTAAGCCCAATCAAACCTAACCTTCCTCAACCTTCACTACCCATTAGCCTTAACACCACAAATGGCCTCCGAACAAGAAAAGATCCAAAAGCTTGTCGAGTAAGTTCAAAGCTTGAAGCTAAGATCAAGGAGTTGACCTCGAGCACTTCCTTGGACAAGCTAGTTGAAAAAGCGATCCCCAAAGCCATCGACCCCACCTTTACCAAGACAACCTCTCTTAACCCAACCTCAACCAAACTGCAAAGGATTTCTAGCCGAATACATACCTAAATCAAGTCAACTATGACCCTCGATTCCATATCAAGGGATTTAAACCACCATGGCACTTAAAAGGGATATATTCTGCCCTTTTTCCAATGGTCTTTCCCCTTCTTGGAACCAGACTGTCAGAATGGTTTTTCAAACTTCCTGAGGAATAGAAATAGCTACTTGGGAAGACATCATTGATGCATCATGGCAAGATACAAGCGATAACATTCAGGACCAAAATCCTTCCGACAGCTTGAAACCTAAAGCAGGAAGCAGAACGAGGGATCACTGCCGTAATTTGACCAGTTGGAGAGAAGTGTGCTCAACTAGTCTCCGCTCCTACTGAAGAAGATGGTCAACGACTTCATTTCTGGCCCTCAGCCAAATACAAGATCATTCAAGTATCGAGGCCTTAACCACTTACCAAAGGTCCTATGACATTGGACGTGGACATAGAGGATGATCCTTCTTTCGATTTGCATGCGTCAGTTAGGCTTAGCTTTAGGTCGAGTCGAGAGTCCCTTTCCCTAGATGTGATCATTTCTTTTTCTCCTTTTGGTCTAGTATTTAGGTTTTAAGAATAATTTTGCAATTAAGCCACTGTTTAATAAATTCTTTTGGTATTAATAAAACTTTAATTTATCATTATCTCTCTAACCTCTATATAATTTTGGCTGCTTCTTAATGTTTAATGGAATCGAAATTAATTGATTGACTGCTCACACTTAAATGGACAATTGCCAAGAGAGCTTCTTTCATAGCTCCATAAAATAATCTCTCTCCTCTCCATCCTTCATCACATTCAAATCAAAATCCCTTGCACCCTTTGAGCCATAACACTATCATTAGCCTATCTTCTTTCATCCCCACATCTCTGCAACCCTTGGACCAAACGGTGCGTAGAAAAAAGACAGTGCAAAAAGAAAAAAAGAGAAGAATAAAATGGGCAAAAAGAAAAAAGCAAATAATCAAAGTTCATGCCAATTATACAAAGCATCAAATCAAAAATGTCAAATCCATGCAAATCCAAGCTCAACGCCCAGATCAAAAAAAGCCAGAGTCTAAAAGCACACTGCGCACCATGCACTCATCGAAGCCTTCATCCTCAAACCACAGCCTCACATTACAACCACAAAATCCTCTCACACAGAGCAGTGTCCAAATCATCAATCAAGAACACGACGGTCTGATCCTAAAGATACGTAGGAGCCTCTCCTCGAGTCCGACCAATACTCAATAACACTCTAAGGCCACTTCTCTCATATAGTTTGTTCCTCCTAAAGTTTTCCAGGAGCACCCCCCCCCAAGATTTCCCGTGTAGCACCGACATAGACTCGCAGCTTGAACAACATCATATTACCAACCACATCAATTCCCTTACCTCACCCTTAGTCACAAATTCTACCTTTTCTTTTCCTTGAAGCTTTGCCTGTTCTTTCACGTACCTTGAGGGGCTCTCCTCCACTCATCCTATATATCACTAACTGATAACAATCATCATGCATCCTCCTCAAAGCATCGCATTGCCAGCATTTCTCCATGTTCTCCCATGCGACATTCACTCAATCATTCGAGTTCGGCAAATCAAAATCCATCCAATACCCATCCCTTACATGACACATCCCAAAAGAATCTAAGCGCAAACTCATGACCACAAAAATTCACACCTTCCACTTACCCATCAACCATTGCCCCAACCTCGTATCAAGCGGGGGCTCACCCACTAACCAACCATCAACACCACAATTAAGCCATCTAACACCAAAACCCTGCACCTCCCATCCCAACACACGTTGCAGGACCCGCATGAAGCGGAACAACAGCACCGGGCAGCACATAGACTGCGCCTTACCTACGAACCTCAACTAGTTACCAAACCAAACGTAGACGAGAGTGAGTGACCACGACGATCAAGAGTAAGGCTAGAATTTTTTTGAGTCTGGTCTTGGCTTACGCTTTTGGATGTAATGAAATGAAGTATTGGTTGATTTGATTTGCCGAACTCGAGACTTTGATCTGAATTTCGCTATGAGAAGACTGAGAAAATGCTGCCAATGCGTGCTTTGAGGGAGAAGGATGATATGATTGACAGTGATACCTAAGGATAGATGGAGGAAGCCCTCAATGGTACGTGAAAAACAGGTTAAAGGTTCAAGAAAAGAAAGCCTATAATTTGTTGACTAAGTGAAGTAATGGGAATTGATGGGTTGGCTACTAGTTATAGCTCGAGTCTATGTCGGGTCCTCACGAGGAATTTGCTCCGACTTTAAATCAACTTATGAGAGTGGACTTAGAGTGTTAGGTTATTGGTCGGACCCAGAGAGGCTCCACATCCTGTGGAATCAGACCTCGTATTCTTATTGATGGATTGAACCTTGTGAGAGGATTGGTTAAATGTAGTTGTTTGAGATGAAAGGCCATGAAGTAACCCATGGTGCGCAGTTCTTTTTACTCTTCTTGTTTTCGCGTTAAGCTTGATTTCAGGATTTGACATTATTGCATTTTGGATGATATTGTATAATTGGCATTGAAATAATGCTTTTCCCATTTTTTATTTTCTCTTTCTTCACATCTTTTCCTACCACCGTTGAAAAGGTAGCAATGATATGAAAAAATAGGCGAATAGTGTTTATCCACCTTCCAAGGATTTAATGATTGATAAGGAAGAGGAAAATATTTTATGGGCTATGAAAGAACCTCTCTTGCAATGTCCATTTAATTGGAGCAACACTTAATTCGATCCCATTAAAGAAAGCACTATAGAAGCTAGAAAATGTAAATTAGTTTAAACCAAAAAAGATTAACCATTGCTAATTTGCAAAGAAATTATTTGCTTAAACCTAAATGACATAGACCCAAAATGAGAAAAAAGAAATTATACACAGTCTAGTGGAAATGGACTCTACCGACTCGACCCTTAAAGCTAAGACCCTAACTGACGCATGCAACCAAAAGATCATCCTTCTATGTTCCACTCCAATGTTCATAGACCTTTGCGAATGTGGTAAGCCTCGATACTTTGAGATGATCGTTGTATTTTTGGCTGTTAGGCCAGAATAATGAAGGTCTTGACCATCTCTTTCTTCAGTAGCTTAGCGCAGACTAGTGTTGCAGCAATTCTCTCCATGCTGGCTCAATAGGCAGTGATCCCCTCGTTCTCTCCCTGCTTAAGGATTTCGAAAGCTCTCGGAAGGATGTTTGTGTCTGAATGTTACCCTTGTATCTTGCATGAATGCAGTCAATGATGTCTTCCAAGTAGCTATTTTCTTTCTCAGGAAGTAAAGAACCACTTTTGACATATTGGTTCCAAAGAGAAAGGGGAAAGCACCATTGGAAAAAAGGGCCAGAATCAATCCCTTAGTGCCATGGTGGTCTTAAATCCCTGGATATGGAATCGAGGGTCCATCAGTTTGACTTTGAATTTAGGTATGTTATTCGGCTGAGAAATCCGTTTGCAGTTGGTTGAAAGGTTGGGATTAAGAGGAGGTTGGTCTGTAAAATGGTCGGGGTCGAGGCTTTTTGGGATCGCACTTTTCAACTAGCTTGTCCAAGGAAGTGCTCCATTAGAGGTCAACTCCTTGATCTAGCTTCAGCTCTTGAACTTTACTGACAAGCTTGGATCTTTTCTTGTTCGGAGGGCCATTTGTGTGTTAGGTATGGGTAGTGAAGGTTGAGGAGGTTGGTTTGGTTGTGCTTAGGGCTCAAACTCTTCGGATCGAGCAACAAGGGCTATGGAACGCTTCACCATGTCAAAAAGAATAAACTCTGATGAAATGTCCCTTGGTATTATTAACATAATGGATGCAGGTGCAAATGCATGTCCTAATTCCTATGGGTCATCTTCCTAGAAATGAATGCATTGAATACCAAGTGCCCTTTCGTTTTTTGAAATTTTTGCTTTTTGTTTCTTGTTTTGTTTTTTATTTGTTTAAAAGGGCACCAATACATAGGACTGTATTGATATGCAAATGTCCTAAGTGGTTAGGGTATGCCTTAGATGTGCTGAAGTCGAGTCTGTTTGGCCAAAGGTCAAATTCTATTGGAGTACGGTCTAAGGTCAAAGTCTGTTGCCTACCCTAGTGGTCAAGGGCAAGACTAAGGTTAGAGTCTATGCCTAATCTAATGGTCAAGGGTTAAACCTAGGGTCAAAGTCTTGTGTGGGACTAAGGTCGGAAATTTGAAGGACAAAGTCCTAGTGAACTATTGGGTCACACACTAAGGTAGAGGTCAACTAAAGTCATATGGGCTATGAAATGCATGATTGTGACTAAAAGATGACATGGCACTACATGATGTGATTAATGAAACATGTGTTAAGGTCAAGAACTATTACAATGGGCTAGGGCTATACAATGCACATAATAACATGACACATGATGACGACGTCAACTAGGCCATGTCGGTCAAAAAGTATACGCCTAAGAGTAGAAGCTGGGTCCAATTTACACTTTCACGGTAAGTGATGTTATGCGAGTTACCCCTTATGTGCACGCATCATGGTCTTCTAAGCGTCGGCCCTACTTTGTTCGCGCTCTAGTGCTGAGGCTGAATATCGATGGTGGGCTATTGTTTGTGCAGAATCTTGTTTGTTACGTATATTTCTACTTAACTCAAGTGCCCGTTGCATAAGGTACTATGTGAAGTGATGACAATATAAGTTGTTTACATGCCTCATAAACCCCGAGTACAGCATCAGCAAACCAAGCATGTGAAATGAATATCACTTTTGTTCGCCGGTTTAAAGGATGTTATTGGTCACGTACGTGTCTTACATGTGTCGTTCTTTCTTATCAATTGTGATATTTTACCAAAGGTCTTCCTCACCTCAACTTCTTGGACTTCCGCTCCAGTCTTAGTGTCCGTTCCTTCTCCCGCTACGATTGCGAGATGTGTTAGCATAGGAAATATTGAATATTTCATTAGGGAAATATCTTGTATTAAATGTAGATTTATCTAGAAATCTAGAGACTTGTAAGTTGAAACATCGTGAGCCTTGTATATTTGTACTATATATTATCTGTTTTGGCATTGTCTGACAAGGAAGAATATCATGCAAACTCACATAATGTGCCAATTTTGTTAAATATTTTTTACTTCGTTGACTTTGAGGTATGTTAAGGAAGTATGGTTCAAATATTTACTTTGTTTTACAAATCAAAGTTGATTCCAAAATTTTGTAGGTTTTTTCCTCTTAAATAAAAATGGATTCTCGTTTTTCTACTTTGAAATGAAAGAATTTGACAACCTTTTTGGTGATTAAATTGGGATTTAATTGTGTGAGGTGGCTCTGTGGGCTGTAGTGGTACTGGGTGGCTCAGGGCGATTTGTGGTGTATGTGCTGAGTTGGAAGAAGGGAGGGAGGACGGGATGAACCATAAGGTTTATTTTTTAGGAAGAGAGAATGAATTGATGTGTTAATTAGTGAAATTAGGGGGTAATTATGTCAAAAACAACGCGTTAGCTTTCCATCCATTAGTAAGGTATTTGGGCTATTTTCCTTAAAGTGGAAGATATTGATGTTGTTTATAAAAACACGGAGGTATATCTCTATATAATAGAAAGGGGGGCAATGGTGTCCCCCTAGAAGATGTCTTATTCGCCCTTGGTAAATATAAACTAACATATTAAATCTTCCTTAATTAATTCACTCCCTATTATAAAATTTTCAATCAAAGGAAGGTTTTAAATTCACTCAAATAAACTGACTACTTAACCAAAATTAAAAATTGTAGTAAAAAATTTATGATTGAAAAAAAAAACTACAATTCAAAAACAATACAATTCAAGAGCGTGAAATATAAAATTAACAGTTTTTTATTTTTTAATTTTCTTTTACAAGTTTCAAGCACGGGGCCATAGCGTTTTGGGACTTAAAATAAACTATTAGTTATTAGGCCTAAAACATAGGATATATGGGCAAATTATCACCAAGAAATACACAGTAACCAGAGGTGGAACGTCGTGTATCCGGACATCTTGTCCAATCAGCAGCTGTATAAGTAGTAAGACCGCTAGTGGTGGAAKAAGAGAGATACAAACCATAGTTAATGGTACCTTTTAGGTATCGGTTAATACGCTTAAGAGCATGAAAATGAGGCTCCCGAGGATCATGCATAAAGAGACAAACTTGCTGCACGACATAAGCTATATCTGGCCTAGTGAAAGTGAGGTACTGCAATGCCCCAACAAGTTGTCGGTACAAAGTAGGATCAGCAAYAGGAGGACCATAATCAGAACCAMGTTTAGACTTAGTGTCAACAAGTGTGGCACAAGCATTACAAGAACTCATGTGAGCACGATCTAATATCTCTTGAGCATACTTCTTTGGAGAAAGAAATAAGTGATCGTGACTCCGTGTAACAGAAATACCATACCAAGAAAATAAGATAGAGGGCCAAGGTCCGTCATAACAAATTCAGATCGAAGAAGTGAGATAATACGAGCCCTGAAGCAGCCAAAATAATATCATCCACATATAATCCACATATAATAGCGCTATTTCATTACCTCGATGATAAATGAACAATGATGAGTCACAGGTGCTACTGCAGAACCCAAGAGACACAAATAAATAAGCCATTTCATTACCTCTGATACCATGTGAGTTTGCATGTATATTCTTCCTTGTCAGACAATTGCCCAAAAACACAGATATATAGTACAACTATACWAGGCTCACGATGTTTCTAGACTATACAAGTCTCTAAGGATTTCTAGATAAATCTACATATAATACAAGATATTTCCCTAATGAAATATTCAMATATTTCCTATGCTAACACATTCTCCAATTTCCTCATATATCAATCAAATCCCATTCTTAATCAAATTGCTTTACCTTACCAGCTAAATCAATCATATCATTTCGGCAAAAAACAACACCCAAATTAGSATCAACGACATTGTTTTGAGGCCTAATAAAGAATGAAAGCGCTTCGAGAAATGAGAAATAGAATCGAGTCAGGGGTGGCGAAGAAGGTGTGGTCGCAGATTGACTTTTGGGGGTATTTTCCTCATTTTTTAGGGTTCCTAGAACCCACAACAACCACAAACATTTTCATAAATAATATGAAAAATTTGATGGATTTTTTTTGGGTTTTTTTGTATCGCCTTTTGGGATTTCTAATTATTGATTTTGAGTTTTTTTGAATCTTGAATATCAAATTTGCGATTGATCGAAGATGAATTAGGAAGAATGAAGAAATATAAGTGGAGCTGCTGCAGATAATGGGTGGCTATGGTGGGCTGCATGTAGTTCTAGGTGGTTGTGAGGCGGTGGCTGCGAGTGGTTGTGGCTGAGCTGGAAAGAAGGGGAGGGATGAGGGATGAACATAGAGGTTTATTATATAGGTGAGAGAATGAATTGATGTGTAATTAGTTGAATAGGGGCTTATTATGTCAAAAACTAACGCCGTTAGCTTTTCCATCCATAGTAAGGGCATTTRGGCTTTTTTCTTTGAGATGTTTTTAAAAACACGGGGGAATATGTGTTATTAGGCTAAAACTCAAGGGTATATGAGGATAAATCCCATTAATTTTTTTTCCAAATAAAACTTCTCATTTGTTTTAATTCTATTCATAATCAAATTCATTTCCAGTTTTTCCACCACATTATGCTAGTTATACACTTATATCTAACACTCTTAACTTCTTAAGACTGTTTTATTTAAAAAATATATATTTAAAAAGGGGATTCAACCATTTGTCTTTTTTATTCCAATTCACTAGTAGAAAAATCATCAAAAACTAGCTTTTGAGCCTGCAATTTTTGACAAAATTCCTAAAAAGCTGGGGTTTTAAGCTAAAAACCCCAGCTTTTGTGAAGTCAAAAGCTGGGATTTTAGCTAAAAATCCCAGCCTTTTATTCTAACCAATTTTTTTTTTTTAAAAGAAGGAAACCAGCATGTGCAAATAAATGCACGCTAGTTCCCTACTTCACAATTACACCCATATTTACACAAATACAATGCACATTAATATACTATAAATCAAAATTTATATACACAAATTAAATAACATTTATACAAAGTTACTTGTATATATATATATGAAGTACAAAATAAAAACTCACTGAGATTTAAGTGTCAAGGTATACAAATTAGTACAAGGAACTCAAAAAATTACAAACAATTTTGTACAACAAATTAACAAGTAAGTCAAAAATACGTATAGCTCCTCCTTCCAACTTCAATCTTCAAGACTTGAGAAATAAATTACAGTAAAATGTTAGAAATATTAAATAGAGTAATTCGATACGGGAAATTAAAACTTTTAGGATAATCATTTCGAGAAACAGATGCATTATGCGTGAAGTATCAAACAACTCAAACGAAATTAAATTGCCAACACTTGAGTAGAATGTACGTACAATACATACTCATGTTTAACAAAAGTCTAGCCTAATCATTAGAGTTTGGTCGTTTTAATCAAAGTTCAAATTATGAATACTTCAGCTAAAATAACTTATCTCTTAAAAACAACAAATATTGCCCATCTTTTTCACAAAATAAAATTTTGAAGTTAAACACAAAGCTACTAATAATAGCAACTTGAATAAAATACAATTTCATTAGTTGGAGTAATTGCAATTTGGTAATAAATCCCACTATCACACAATAATTTATTAATTTCATATAGAATTATGATTTAGCAAATTTTTATTTTTTTTTTAAAAATGCATCATGAATCAAAGTTTTTTTCAAGATCTAGACAATTGAAAATTAGCAAACCAAAAAATCAAGAAAAATTGTAAAAATTAACAAAAAAAAGCGAAAAACCCAGAAACTAGAGGTGATCATGGGCCGGGCCGGGACGGGCTGAAATTATAGGCCCGATAATCGGGCTCGGGCGGGCCTAGGTTCGGCCTAAAGTTTGTGCCAAAGCCCGAAAAATAAGTGCGGGCCTAGCGGGCTTTTCGGGCTTTTTGGGCCGACCCAAAATTTTAACCAATATACCTAAATTAATCGCCGAAGCTCGGAAGAAAATGAAAATTTTGGGCCAAAAAAGCTGACAAAGCCCGCAAAAATTCGAGCCGGGCTTTTTTTGATCACCTCTACCAGAAACACATGCCTCACCCTCACTCTTCGTAGTCGCGCTACACACATGAATCGCCGCCTTGCACCCTTCGGACACACCACTCTCTGCCGCGCCGCGACACTAGTAACTTGTAAAAACCTAGAATTTCGCAATCAAAGAGGATATTTAAAAAATCTAGAAAAAAGGAGATCTATAAAAAGAAATCGAAAAAAATCTGGAAAATTAAGAAATTTGGTAACAAATTTCAAAAAAAATCGAAAAATATAAAATGTATGGGAAAAAATGAATCTGGAAACTAAGTTTAAGCAAAATCGAAAAAGACGAGATTTGAAAACATCTAGAAAAAATCCGAAAAATGAAATCGTCAAAAAAACTAATTTCAAACCCTAATTTTGAAATCGAAATCGAGAAACCTAATTACAAACAAATATTAAACAACAAAAATCAAGACACCAACAACGAAAACCCAACAAAAAAGAAGAAGAAAGATTAGGGAGAAGAAGTTACCGCCGCTGCTGCTTCTGATCTGTTGCGTCGTTGCGGAGATTAGGGAGAAGAAGTCACCTCCATCTTCGCTTCGTTTTTATTGTATGTGTGAAGTTAAAGAGGAGAGAGAAGTCAAGAGATAAGAGGCATTACAGAGGAGAGAGAAGAAAAGAGAGAGAGAGGTTAAATACGTGAAAGAAGAGAAGAAGGGAAAGAGGAGAGAGAATGTGTTGGGTTTGGTATTAAAAGGGCCGGTTGGGATTTGTTTATTTTGTCTTGGGCTTTGACAAACACAAAAGCTGCGTTGTTCCAAAAAACAGCAGCTTTTGTGTATTCTTAATTTTTGGCTCTAAGTTGGTAAATGTTGGGTTTTTTTTAAAAAACAAGATGGAGTTTTTTCACAATTAGTGATTTGAGGTGCACTTTTTGTCAATTTTCTACTAGTGATTGTTTGGTTTGAGTTATAACAATATTCTCAAATGTAACACTCTCCCCCATTTGTTAACCTAATTAAAATAGCTAGTAGAAAAAAATTACAATTCCCTTCCATCATAATCTTCGTATTTCATTTCACTAAAATACAAGACAGTAACTAAAAGTAACACCTTTTTATAGCTTTCTCCCTTCTTATATACACAATACATTCCATTTTTGGTTATCATACCAAACAATTGAGGAACCACCCCTCTAAAAATAAAATAACTTGACAACAATTAATGTACTCCATCTGTAACGTAAAATTTGCAACACTTTCTATATTTGAGTACAACAAAAAACTTGCAACAATGGTACAACTTTCCTCATTTGATAAAYTATTAATGTCAAAATTACCATATTTTTGGGACCACTTATGTTAATTGTTTTGTTTTTTTCTTGTCATATTATTTCTCTCTGATCGGGACTTAGAGGTCGTTACTTTCTAATCCGGTCAAAACTTAATTACCCTATTCTAACCTAACATGTAGTGTAGGAAAGTAGGGGTCGAACCACAAGGAACATGGGATTACTTAGCCTAGCCATTGAATGAAAGGGGAAGTTTTTGATTTGGAAATAAGGAGAATAAACTACTCGATCGAAATAAATCTAATTCTAAGCAAACTAAGCTAAAACGATGTTAAACCAACGATTAAAAACACTAGGGAAAGGGGAAAGAAGCACGACAATCYAATTATCTAGGACGGAGCGATCACAAATCAACCATGAGTCATTTGTTTCAAGCAAGGACACTAGTTTGTGTAAGAGGGCTTAGATTTCTCAGCCCAACCCTAATACACAATAGTTCAACTTAGACCAAGTCAAACACAATGGGTCGATTAGTTTGGCAAACTAGATCTCTCATTCTCTACCTCACTTACAACCCGGTTCGGTTTACTCTAAATCCCCACTAGCATGATGTCTCTAACCTCATGTTTAGATTTCTCAACCACACTTGGTTAGTCCAAGGTTCTATCCTAGAAGTTGGCCAAACTCCTATTCTAGCCATCAAATCAATGCTAGAGGGCAAGCWTCAACAAGTTTCTCATACAAAACAATCAATCACTCCATACTCAATCATCAAAGTGCCATGATCTCTCCMCTCCCCTAGCTAGAAACCTAGCCTAGGAGAGGAGTACTCATACTAGTAAAAACCATAAATAAATCAAACAAAACATAACGCATGAAGAAACTATTAGACATGGATGAAAGAGAATAACAACTAGACTAGCAAGAACTACTTAAAGATTCAAACTTTAAACTCACAAACTATAATCGAGGAGATTGAAAGTAGGTACAAACTAAGTAATCAACAAGTTAAAACAWAAAAATAATGAACAAGTAAAGAGGGAAACAAGAGATGTTACCAAAACTAGAAGATTGAATAGATGKATTTAATAGCAAAATGAAGAAGAAATTGTTGAATGATGTTTACAAGCTAAAACCAATGTGTTCTTCCTTTCTACAAACTGGAAAATCTAATGTTTTGTGTGCAGTCTAAGTCTCTCCTTCAACCTAGAAAAGTTGGGTATTTATATATTACATGAGAGAGAAGAGGAATATTNTTAATAGCAAAATGAAGAAGAAATTGTTGAATGATGTTTACAAGCTAAAACCAATGTGTTCTTCCTTTCTACAAACTGGAAAATCTAATGTTTTGTGTGCAGTCTAAGTCTCTCCTTCAACCTAGAAAAGTTGGGTATTTATATATTACATGAGAGAGAAGAGGAATATTTGGAGTAAATGAGCCGCCACAAATAGGAGCGGACGCTCGAGGTTAGGCAGAGCGGACGCTCCCAAATAAGACAAAGCAGTGAGCTGGCACGAGGGAGGAGAGACCGGACGCTCTGGGTGAGTGGGAGCGGACGCTCTATGCCTCAGAGCGGACGCTCTGAAATGCTCCAGAATGTTTTGCTTTTCCTTGACCTGGCTGAGCGGACGCTCTGGAATCTTCTGAACTTTCTGTCTCTCTGACTGCTTCACGAGCGGACGCTCTAGGGGAAGGAGCGGGCGCTCTGGGGGCCTTGAGCGATGCTGCTGCATTTGGCTTCCTCTTCAAGCCTCAAATTTCCACTTCCGAGCTCGAGCTTAGCATGCTTGACTACGAATATCTCGGCAAGGACCTGCAATCACCTCATGCAAAATGTCAAAGCACTTGTATTCAAATTTTATCTCAAAAATAATCGGAAAACACCCAAAAATAACACAAAGTCCGAAATCTTGGTGACATGTGACGAGTGAAGGAAAAATCGACGAAAACGCACGATAATTGGGCGAAACAAAGGCTAAAAAGGACGGAGAATGACCATAAGATGGTGTATAAATGCATTGATCAAAATCCYCCCAACTGAGCCTTTGCTCGTCCTCGAGCAAAATCAACAAATCCCTAAACCAAAGAGTGAWAACACCAAGATTCGGAGGCACACAAAGCCTAAACAACACAACATATTTACACTAACTCACTGTCGTAGGAATCACGATCGTTTTTAGCTACGACAAGCCCTTAAAACCCCCTAATCGCTTAGGAGGACGAGTAAGGTCTCGTGAGGGTTTCCTATGAGGTTTACCCACAACTCAAATGCCATTGCCAAGACAAACCATCATTTACCAAAACTGTGTGGCATGCTAACTRAGCTAGTGCAATAAGATTTGTGGAGCGGTAATGGGCTCTCAAMCCCTATYAAAAGGAAAATAAAGCAAGTTTCCACCCCTTTTTGGGGGCTTCATGAGATCGTGGGTGTTTGAGGACCCAATCACAAGATGGTTCACTCTCACTTGCTCCAACCTATACAACCCTCCCTAGTCTCAAGCTCCTAACCATGAAGCGTCTCTAAGCCATAGTCAGGCTTAAGAAAGAAAAGTATGACAATGTAGCTCAAATCCTAGCACAAGACACAAGAATGAGGACTCACGACCTCCGCCACCTAAGCGACTCAACTCC
>SNQN01001879.1:0-41177 GCA_008642245.1 Bassia scoparia
AGGAATGAGCTATGTTCGAGACAATAAAAGGTCAATTGGTGGCTACGGGTCAAAGATGTGTCTCAGTTGCAGAGGTTTGGCTTATGATGTAGGCTTCAGCAGAGCTCTTATGTCCAGACTTGTTCTTAGAGTTTGGCAAACATTATCAATTTTAGCAAGTCAAAGACCTCAAAAGGCCTCAAAACGATTTAATGTTTTTCAAAGTAGTAATGAATCGAAACTAGTTTTTGTATGGATTGAACGTCCTATATTGTTAATTATAAATATTATGAACTGTTTAAGAAGCCGCTGTTTAATGATTTTCTAAATGTTATAAATGCACCTCAGAGAAGAGATATGGCTATTTATATTCCTATGATATGCTATAAGTGAATCAGATAGCCCAAATTATACACTCATGATTAAGATTTATCCCTACGATGATTTTGACGACAATTATGCATCGTGTGATAGAGGGCTTTTGTGGTTTTAATAAGTGTGGTGACTGTGGTTATTGAGGGTTAGTAAAAGGCTTACCGAAGTATGAGTGAGACCCACGGTCGCGGAGTGCGTTGTTTTTTAAGGACATCTTGTCATTTATTTTGAATCTGAGCTTCTGATCGCAGCTTTGGATTTAGCATTTTTATTGATGACTCTTTTTGTGAATAACTTGGACATTTAGGAACTTTATTGAATTTATTGTCTTTTTTTTTTTTCTGTTAATTTTACTCCTATTATCTCCCCCTTTTATTTCTTTTTCTTTCTTTTGCACTGTGTCTATTTCCTCGCCATCGTTGGTCTAAGGGTTAGGTTAGATGTGGGTGATGAAAGAAAGAGAATCTAGGGCTTTGCTGAATAAAGTCTGTTTGTTGTTGCTGATTTTTAGGTTGAAAGGGATTATATTTGACAAATTTGATGTGACAAAAAGTGGGTAGAGGATCGGACACGAGAGAGGGGTATATTTGCTGGAGACTAGTTGAAGAAAGGTACCTCTCTTGACAATGTGGTTCATAACTTTAAACACTCGTAAATTAAATTAGTACGAAGATAATACGCCAAATATGTGGCCAAAGTGGTGTTGAGATCGTTTGCTGAGCAATAAAGGATGTTTGTTTAGTGATAAAGTAACTAAATTGCCAAAAACAAAATTGAAATCTTTTATAAGTTCTGAATGAAACCTAAACATTGTACATGTCCTTTATTTTGAAACGAGAACTACATTAGACTCAAAAGAAAGTGAATTGAAATGAATATAGTTATGAGTAGGCTAAGGACTCGTATGTATTCTAAGTCTATAAGAGAAAAAGAACGCTGTCTGAGACGATCTGATGATCACATCACACAACTGGCAATTGGCTAGGGAATCTAATGGTATTCTAAGCAAGTGGGGGCGCGAACGTTATTACACAATGGTGTGTGCGATCGCTTTGAGCTCATATCCTTTCTGCAGCGCCGTTCATGGAGGGACTCAAAGGGGAGTGTGTAGCACATTTACAGAGTCAACCCTCATAATCGTCTTGAATCCTATGCTTAAACGATGCAATTACTCATGTCAGATCAGTGGCCCTTAGTGCCTTCTGGTGGGAATTGAATACTACATACATCTTGACAATCACGATTGGGATAACGCAATTCTCTTTATGACTTTTCTTAACTCATCTGAAAGCGAATCTGTGATGGGTTTTCGACTGGTCACAGTGCTTATCCTTGTTTGTGTCTCACAGTTATAATCTATCAAGGCCGTCATAAGTCAATTTATGCCAGAATCTGGAAAAAATGTCCTTTGTGGGACTACTCTTTTCAAACGAGTGTGCGCCTGTGCGAGAGAGCGTGAGAGGCTGGTTTAGTCAGAGGTTTGTTCATTGGTAGATGTGTAGTGTGGCTGATGTAGAACTTAGATCAGTTCTGTTTTATGGGATCTGAAAAAAGAGGGACCACCTTGTCTTGCTAGTGACAAGCCCACCGTTGTACTTTTCCTAGACTTTATGGTCTTTTCGTAATCTTCTATCCCAGTGTTCACTTATGTCAAATCAACATGGGTTTCTTTTCTCAAGAGGACATCACCTTGTAGAGCGTGCAGCAGTAAATGAAATGAATGTAGCGTTCTGAAAACTTGGAGTGGTGGCTCGTCGATACTCTGGGTGGGTCCTGTATGGTTTTCCTAACTCTTGAATGACCATCTATCAAATAAGACGGCAAATTCATTTCAGATAACTTCTCTCATTGTCGGCTTGAGAAAGTGCTTACTTAATCTCGATTGAACCTTTCATTTGAGCGGACCTTCTTTTCACTCACTCCACCTATTTAAGAAAGTAGAGAATTTCTCTCTCACTTGCTTGGTGCTTAGTTCACGAGACGACAGGAAATGTGGGAATTGTCCTTGTTGCTTTAGGAACTCGTGGTTGATAATATTCCCATATACGAGCTTGGCTTTTGATTAGGGTCTTGAACCACCTGGAGGTATGGGTGTCCAAAAGTATAGGGAACACCGAAGCGGAAAACTCTTTGCTCATTCTCCTTTAAGGACCATTGGATATTGAAAGGTGCGGAGGTGGTCTTCTGGGTCTTTCTCAGTCCCTTGAACTTGAGGAATCTAGTGATGACAAACTTCTTAGGGAAGCTGGCTTAAATTCATAATCAGCCAACCGAGGCCCTGAATGAATTTTTCGGACATTCTCATTGACCAAACTCTTCTAATGCTCCACCTTTTTTCCGTTGCAGTCTTCGGAGGAGGGGAGTGGTGTTCCAGCATCGGTCTTCTTCTCCCGTCAGACTGGGAGGTTTTTTCCTGGGTCTTTTTCTTTCAGCTCCCCAATGCCTTTTTTGGCATCAAGGCGAAGAATCACAGACTCGAGCTTTTCTAGAATAGCGTTAAGTGTTTGTTCGATGTTGGCCATGGAAGTGTCTTGGTGATCAGCGAGCGCGTCGGGTTGGCTTCTGTTACTTTCAGGCCCCAGAGACAAGTTTGCGAAGTCTTTGCTATTTGCTGAAATCACGAAATTACACTTTAGAACCCGGAAACAGAGATTTGGTCTACTTGAAACTTCTTAAGACAACCACTAACTCAGTCTTGAGGTCTGATTAGGAACTGAATCGAAAGTAGACTTGATGGGCTAGATAAATTCTGATTTAAGGTGCTAGACTCGTGAGAAGATTCAAAACCTAAGATGGGCCTATTTCAGAATTAGGACCTCCAGACCTACGAGCCAACTTGAAATTATGGCTTAAGCCTGGAATCAAGGCTCTAGGTGTGAGTCTATGATCGAACCTATGTTCAGTTTTAAGGTTCTTAGATTGAAAGTTTGAAGCGACCTAATTCAGATTCAAGGCTCTTGGGTTGACCTAATTCAGATTTAAGGTAGGGTTAAGAATTGAATTGAACCTAATTCAGATTTAAGGTCTTGAATTAAGATTGAATTGAACCTATTTAGTTAAGGTTCAAAAGGTGGAATCTCTAAGTCAGATTAAGATTCTTGGATTGGAATCGAAACCTAAGTCAGATTCTAGGTCGATGGAGTTGTGAAATTTGATTTTGGGAAATGGCCTAAATGATCGTCAAACTCAATGTCTTGACCAATTAGATTAGGAATGGGCTTAGTTGGTGGTTAGAATTGGACTGAATGAAGAGTCCAAGTTAACAAGCACATTGATTGAAAACAAATCTAATTTATTACTTAGGAGCGATCTAAGTGAACTATAGGTCGGTTGGTTAAGTCTGATAGTGTACCATGCTAAGAGTAGAGCTGGGTCAATTTCACCACACACATTGGTGATGTATGGCCGAGATACCCCTTATATACCGCATCTAGTAACTACGTGCATCGGGGCCATTGGGCGGGATAGGACTTACCTTAGCCAGTGACTCTTAACCACATTTGCAACCAAGGTAAATCCCCTTAAGGTGATTCCGGCATTAACATGCCCATAGAGACCAAGTGAGCCTAAGTGATAACCTATCGAAGGGTCACAAGCAAAATTCAATTTGATTATGAATATGGAACTACGAGACTTTTAGTCTGTTACTCACCATGATGGTGATTATCCCAGTAAGTGCAAAACTGTAGGGGCTTCGCCCCGCCTTAGTGGGGGCGTGACCTTCAGCTTCAGTGTTCATGAATTGAGCCATGAATCCATGTGAATGCGTTTGGGGTGTGTTGTCGAATTGAGGGGATCGCCAGTGCATATAGTTTATTCACGGACGCCGAACATTTGGTGCGCAAAACTAGTGCCCAAATAGGTCCAGTAGACCAAAGTGTGGGTTCGGGGCACATGGTACGGATTGAATCAGTAACCCAATCCGCCCGCATTGTAGGGCTCTAATGGCGTCTCATTGTTAGTTCCATAAGTCTACAAATTGATTCAAGAGCCTATGATTGATTTGAAAGCGCACTAACCTAAGATTGATAGGTGGTTGCTATTTGTACAAACAATGACTTCTAACATAGATAAGGCGATCACTGATTGTTAGTCAATTTAATAATGGTGCTATAAACGGTCGTCCAGGATTCATCTGACATTAATGTGGTACGACATTTAATTTCCGGTCTTCGGTTTAAAGCAAATATACAAGTGTGATAAATATGTAAACAAAACAGAAAACAAAGGTTAGTAAAGCATTAATAATGTTATAGTTTATCCTTCTCACCTTGTCCTGCAATACACAATGCGTTAAGAGTAAAAACTAAAAGAGTCGTCCCATTGATCGAATTGCTAATCAAGACAAAGAAATGTTAGATTGACAAAAGATATGCATAAGACAAATTTATGAAAGATGATGATAAACGAATTTGAAAACGTTAATGACACTCCTTACATATTTTACATGGAGATGATGTAAATGTGAGTTTCACATTGTTGGTTAATTAGTTGAAACTCGTATAATAATTAGTCAATTTAAAAGTGTCAAAGGAATTAAAAAGAGTCAAAAGAAGTTTAGGTGAGTAATTCAGATTTATCTTTGATTCGCTTGTTGATGAGACAAGAATGATGCTTAATCCAAGAACGAATGTTTTAGAGATGAGAGAGTGGAGAAGAATAACGCAAGTTAGAGACGGGGGAGATAGAATAGACGTGGTGTCCGTTGAAAAATCGTGTGTTTTTCGGAATGAGCAAGGCAGTATTTATGGCGCGAGGGGAAAAACGAGGAAAGCAAACTCTGCGTATATACGCGGAGAGTACGTATATAGCAGGTGCTGCGTATATAGCAAGTGCGTAATATGGCAGGTTCTGTGTATATACTTCGCGTATTTTTTGATTTCCTCCGATCTTATTCTATAAAACGTGATTTGCCTTGTTCGACGCACTAACACCCTTGTCTCCAAGCAAAGGAGTTCTAGAGTGTTCTAGAAGGTTCACATATTTTCCGGAGTATTTTTTGTGTAATTTTGGGTATTTTTTTTGTATTTTCTGCGTATAAAACTTATAAAATCATAGAATTTAGAAAAAATCAGAAAAATAAATCTAAAAATAATGGGGTAGAAAATGTGAAGAATGTGATGAAAAGTAGAATTATGGAATCACCAATATAATTTATTTAAAAAATCCTAAAATAGAAAATATTAAAATTATAAAAGAAAATATTTTGCCCCTTTTGTTTGTCTTTGCTTTCAAAGTTTCGGTATGACCTCAAACGTATTTCCAACTTTTGTGGTTCAAGAAATCTTCTTTGAGTCGAAATCAATGCGTAGACGCGGTTGGTTTCCATCACGGATACTCATTTGGGGAGACACATTTTAGGTGTCTACAGTAAGGTTTCACTAACTTTAGCATTCATCTTCCTATAAAGAATCTAATACAGCAAGCATATTATCTCTATAATATTCATGCATATTTGCCCTAACTGTTCTAAGTTTAGCCTTGTGTTCATGTAGACATGCCTTCTTGACCATCAGCACTTTTGATGTGCTAGTTCCCTTGGTTCCTAGATCAATCATCTTCCTCAATGTTTGAAAGGCGTCATGCAAACTAGTGTTAGGTGATTCTTCATCCTCATCAGACCTTGAGTCAGAATCACCCCACATAGATGCTATCATAGCATTCTTGAAAGCTCGTTTTTCTCTAGATTTGGACTGTTTGTCCTTCCACTTAGGACAATCTCTGATTAAGTTCCCCTTCTCTCCACACTTGGAACAACCTATAGAAGAGGAGTTAGACTTCTTAAAATTCTTACCTTTGAAAATTTTTCTCTGGTCACGAAGTGTTCTCTCAAATCTTTTGGCAATCATGACAATCTCATCTTCATCTTCCTCTACTGTTCCCTTAAGGGCTATGCCTCTGGCTAGTTCCTTCTTAGATTTAGAATTGATTAACAATTCATGAGTCATTAGGGAACCAATTAGCTGTTCTAGAGACAAGGTGGATAGATCTTTGGCTTCATAGATGGCTGTCACCTTGGCTGTCCATGCATCTGTCAAACTACGTAAAACCTTTCTCACAAGATCCTCATTAGAAAAACTTTTACCAAGAGATATAAGATCATTAATTATTGTCATAAATCTACAAAAACAATCATTGATCTWTTCATTCTTGTTCATAGCAAATAATTCATATTTTGACATAAGTAAATCTATTTTGGACCTTTTTACTTCACTGGTTCCTTCATAAGCAAGTTCAAGAGTATCCCAAATCTCTTTAGCATTACTACATCCAGATATCCGACAATATTCTGTCTCACCTATGTCTTGTTGCAAGATTGACATTGTCTTGGCATTCTTTTCCACAGTTGCTTGTAGTTTGCAGTTGCCAACTCACTATCCTTCTTGGGAGTCTTGTTCCCCTCAGCATCAGTCTTCATTACAACGTTTGGAGCGTTCTTGACTACAAGCCAGCACTCGTAGTCAATTCCCATGATCTCATTCTTGATCCTATTCTTCCACCATGCATAGTTGCTTCCGTTGAACTTTGGTGTTTTGTTGTCATAACCAATAACATTTAGTTCTTGAGTACCCATGCTTGACTTCTCTAGATATTACTCGTATAAGAAACCTTGGCTCTGATACCAACTGAAGGTTCTGTGGTACTCAAGAGGGGGGGGGGGGGGTAAATTGAGTATCCTAGTTAATAGCCTATTTTTTCTTTCTTTTCGGATTGTGTATGAGGAACTAGTTGGGCTGGTTCCTGTAAGCAGTGGAATAAAAGCAAAGAAATAAGGAATACAAAGATTTAACGAGGTTCACCCAACTACGTGCTACGTCTTCCTACCCTATGTTCTTTTATTAATCTACTCCGAAAAACAAAGAACACACTCCCGTGGTAGTATGGTCCCTACTCCGGGAACCAACACACCCACAACTCAACTCTGAATGTGCACTCGACTCACTCGTAAGTCCACGTGTGTTTGAACTCACAAACACTCACCTGGTTCCAACCTCTATTGAATGCCTTACAATATCAAAGTTTCTCTCTTTTGAATTTACTTCTAAAAGCTAATAAGAGAATTGATTTGCTCGATTTGTGCTCTTGTATATGACTTGAAGTAGGTTTTGTGCTTGTGTGTTTTCTCTCAAAAATACTCTTTTTCAACTGTGGGAAGAGATATGAAATATATGAACTTATATGAGTATATATGCATGGAAACCTAAACCCTAGTTACCATAAAATCACAATAGCTTGTCGGTCAAGGCAAGATGAGATTTTATGGAAAGTATTTATCTTATTTGACTTAATCACACGGATAGATCAAATAAGATAAATACTCCTAGATTACGGTACAAAATATATCCTCATCTATTTTCCATCTATTTAGAATATTTTAAAAACAATATTTGAAAAATATTTTAAGAAAATCTTTTTTCAAATCCGCAGCTCATATATTCCACGTGACGGTTCCCCAGCCTGCGTTCCCCAGCCTGGTTCCCTAGAATTAGTATGTTATGAATTCTGTTCAAGACTTGTGCCAAAGTCCATAACATGACTCAAAAACACTTAAGCACTTATAACACCCTTACAAACAAATCATACTACGGAGCACATTACATGAAAAACTATATTTAAACACTTAAGAACTAGTTCTTCCATTCTTCATGTAATCTTCAAGACTTTGAAGCTTCCTTGAATTCTTCAGTTAAAGACAACTCTTCTTTCTTCGAATGACTTTGAAAGGCCTCCATGCTCTAAGTCTTGGAATCAACTCAATTACTACGCATGTAACATAGTTAATGTACAATATAGAGTGTATGACTACTTTTCAGTATAGCAGTCTAGGAAATAGTTCCTACTGGTTCCCCACCACTACATAGAACATACATTTATTCACTCAGCTGTTTCCTGTAAGGAGACAAGTTAGTTTCAACATATAACTCATATAAGTATTAACTTGACTGGGAAACAATATTCTATAATAGCTGGTTCCCTGACCAACTATATTCATTGTAAAGTATCCTATTTCCTAAAGCTGTTTGACATCACTCAAAACATAAGGGACTTAACAGGCAAGCTACTAGATCTTTACTTGTTCCTACAAGTCCTTGGGTTTGTCTTGGTGATTTCAACACTTTATTTCATGATGAAGACAAGCTAAATGGGAGACCTGTTTCTGCAAGTGAAGTGAGGGATTTCAAGCAATGGCTACTTGATTTATATTTGATAGTTCTAATAAGTAGAGGAAACTACTATACTTAGGATAACAAGTCTTTGGGAGATGCAAKGGTTGCTACTCGTATTGATTGGGCTATGGGTAATCCTTGTTGGTTAGACCAATACCCTGCAGTGGAAGCTCAATTGTTACCTCTTGATATCTCGGACCATTCCCCAATTCTGTTAGAATGTTTTTCTGAGGTGCAGGAGACAAGGAAACCTTTTAGGTTTCTGAATGTGTTGATTACTCATGAGAGTTTTCTGGATATAGTTTCCTCTCACTAAAAGTCTCGAAAATCAGGTTCCAAGATGTCACAGGTCTGGTATAAATTGAAGGAGCTTRAGTAGCCTCATAAGGAATTGAATAGAACACATTTCTCTAAAAATCAAGAGAGGTTTGGTGYTGCTTATGAGGAACTTGAAAGGGTTCAGTTATTGTTGCAGGGAGATTCTTTGAATAAGGAACTTTGTGTGCAAGAAGCTGCACTCATTCAACAGGTGAAGCGTTGGAGTGCTGTTGAGGAGAGTATCTTGAAGCAGAAGTCTGGAGCTGATTGGATCAAACTGGGGGACTCCAACTYTAGATATTTTTATGCACATCTTAAACAGAGGCAAAATCGTAATCGGATTGATTCTATTCAAATGGGGAGGTTCTTAGGGATCCAAAGTTGATTGAAGTTGAGATTCTTTCTTTCTATAAAGCTTTAATGGGMTCCAAAGCTTCTTCTTTGMCTAGTATTGATTTGGTTACGTACAGTCAGACGAGGACCTCATTTATCTTATCATTCTAAACTCTTACTTTTGGATCCTGTAACTTCTGTGGAATTGATGCTGTTGTTCATGATATTGATTCTTCTAAGGCTCCAAACATTGATGGTTATAATGGAGTTTTCTTTACGATGTGTGGAATGTGCTTAAACATGATGTATATAAGGCTATTTAAGAATTTTTCTCTACTGGATCTCTACATAAGACTTGAAATTGTACCACTATCACTTTGGTTCCAAAGGTGCCTAATCCTCAGTTAGTCAAGGATTTCAGACCTATTGCTTGCTGCATCTTCCTCTATAAAATTATTTCTAAAATTTTAACTGGAAGGTTGGAAAAGGTCATTAGGGAGGTTGTGAATGATGCCTAGGCTGGTTTTATACCAGGTAAGCATATAGGAGATAATATTCTATTGGCTACAAAACTTATGAAGGGCTACACACAAAAGAATATTTCTCTCCAAGGTGTATGGTCAAAGTGGATTTAAAAAAGGCTTACAATTCTTTTGAATGCCCTTTTTTTTTGGAGGATATGCTTCTTGAGCTTGGCTTCCCTCTTAGATATGTCCGTTAGATAATGGCTTGTGGTAGAACTGTTTCCTATACTATTCTCATTAATGGCGCTCTTTCTACACCTTTTGTGGTTCAGAAAGGTTTGAGGCAAGGGGATACCATCTCCCCCTTTCTTTTTTTCTTTGGGGATGGAATATTTGTCTAGGTGTCTCGCTGCCCTAGCCCCGAACCCTAACTTTAACTATAATCCCAAATGTGAAAAGCTTAGACTTACTCATTTCATGTTTGTTGATGATTTGCTTCTTCTTGCCAGAGATGATAATATTTCTATTCATATTCTCTTTGAGGCTTTCTCAAAGTTCTCCCAAGCTTCAGGTCTTGCAGCAAATTTTGATAAAACTGAGGTTTATTTTGCAGGCGTCTCTAATGAGGATCAGTTGCTTTTGCAACATACTTTGGGGGTGAGGAAGGGTTGTCTTCCTTTTAAGTATTTGGGATTACCTTTGTCTTTTAAAAAGCTTATTATTTCTTAATGTAAGCCTTTAGTAGATAAAATTACATCTAGAATCCAAATTGGGCTTCAAAACACCTTTCCTATGTAGGGAGGATACAACTTATTAAAGGGGTATTATTCGGAATTCAAACCTATTGGTCCCAAATTTTCATATTGCCTAAAAAAATCATCTAGGAAATGGAAGCTAAGTTTAGACAATTTCTTTGGACTGGTAATGCTTTAGGAGGTAGGAAAGCTCCTGTGTCTTGGGAGCAAAATTGCCTCCCAAAGGCTGCTGGTGGTTGGAATGTTTTATCCTTGTATGACTAGAATAAAGCTACTGTCACTAGAGTTTTATGGGATATTGCTCACAAGGTTGATAGCTTGTGGGTGAAATGGTTACATGTGTATTATTTCAAGAAAAAGGAGGTTTGGACTGCCCATGTTTCTCAAAACTCTTCTTAGGTTTTAAAGAAGGTGCTTAAATGTCGTGCACTCATTCATGATGTAGGAGGTTGGAATGCAGTTGAGGCTCATGGCAAATGAGTATTCGGAAGCTGTATCAAGCTTTAAGGCCTACTGCTCCAAACAAGTGGTGGAAGAGGCTTATTCACAATAATAATGCCTCACAAAAGCAAGTTTATTCTCTGGTTAGGTGTTCAGAACAGATTAGCACTTAAAACTCGGCTTATTCATTGGAAGATGGTTTATGATGATGTTTGTGTGTTTTGTCAACAACATCCTGAAACTTTGCACTATTTGTTCTTTCATTGTAGCTACACTTGGACTATATGGACTATGGCTATGCAATCTTTTCACCTGCAATCTTTATGCTATGAATTTTGATAATTTATGCAGCCAAATGGCTCRATAATGTAGGAAGAAGGATGCTAAGTGGAATTTGTTTGTTATGATCTTTACTGAGGCAGTTTACCAAGTGTGGCTTCAACGAAACCAGCAAGTCTTTCATAATCAAAGGAAGCCTCCACAGTTGGTGCATAGGGACATTATTTTCTGTGTCTCCAATGGTTGCTCTGACTCTGTGAGTCGTTTTTTTGCTGTTGTAATGTTGTTTTGTTTGTGGCTGCTTTGAGCTAGGGTGGTGTCCTGGTCCAGGTTTTGTTCTTCTGTGGTTTGGTGTGTCTTGTTGGCCTCTTTTCCTCTTTTTATGAGGTTGGCTCAGGGCCTGTTTTTTAACTCCTTTACTTTGGTAATAAAATTGCCTTTATTTACTAAAAAAAGTATCTAGTGTCAGTTTTATTTTACTTAAATATCTAGTTTTGGACAAAAGTTTGGAAATCACTACCTACTAACGGAAATTTGTCAATTCCGTTAGTTTTTAGTTAAATATTGTGGGCCCCACCGCTTTCTTATCTCCAACCCCTCTGTCGCCCTACATAATATACACCTTCACTACCAYCCTCATCCACCATCATTACCGCAACCACCATTTCACCATTCCAAAATTCCACCTTTCTCTCTCCTCTTTTATCACCATCGTCATCACATTTTCATGAAACACTCTTCAAACCACTGTGTAACACCMAATTCATCAAAAATATAAAAGCACTATGCCAAATTYAAGGAATCAGAAGCAAAAACACAAACAAAAAAAATCGAAAAAAATTTGATAAGTTATCAAGCAYAAATATKAAATGGGTTCAAAAGCTTAAAAATTAGCATGTAAAATTCATCAATAAAACAAATGAGAATGAAATTCTAGAAAATTCTTGTAAAAAATATTGTGGGAAACCAATACCAAACGTCGCACCACTACCCAATCGGTTAATAAAAAACAACCACATTGCCCTTATTGCAATTCCTTAAATTAGGTGAAAATACTCTTCGCTGCTGCATATAATTCGAATAGTAAAGTAGCAAATTAATCAATATAATACCTAGGTAATTCAAACAAAAATGTCGAATTTGTAGGTGATTGGAGTGAGATTTGTTCGATTATGATGATTGTGTGTTTTGGAATGAATATGAAGCGAGATTGGAAAATAAAAATGGAATTTGTGAGTGATTTGAGTATATGATTTGAGTAGAGAATGAAAAATGAAGAAGAAATGAGGAACACAGAGAAGCATCGAGGTAGGGAGAGAGAAGAAGATGAGATTTAAGTAGGAAAATGATAACAAGGGAAAATTCGTCAATTTATGCAAGCACTTCTGTTAGATCGACCGTTAATAGGTAGTGATTTCCAAACTTTTATCCAAAACTACGTATTTAAGTAAAATAAAACTGAAATTAAGTATTGATTTTCAAAATGGGCTTAAAACTAGGTACTTATTACCAAATTTTCCTAAATTAGATAAAGTTTGTTACAATATTAGGGTTTTAAGAGATTTGTTACTTTTATTGTTTTCCAAGTCAGTTTCTCTATATAAAAAGGATAGTATTATAGGGTTTTAGGGGAAGGATGGAATTAGTCARAAAGACCCCATTATCTCTCTACTATCAAATTGTAGGYCAATGGTTCGGAATAAGTCGATGAGACCCCGAAACCGTAAAAAACCCTAAATATATGTATCTTTTGAGAGAGGAATCAAGAGATGCACGATGAGTGTTTCCCCACAAATTATCAAAAAATTTATATTGTTATCCATTTCTTGCCTCCTAACATTAATTTTGCAGGTTTGAATTTTCATGGTTTAAAGTCGCACCTTATATATCTTAAAGTGCGACGCAAATAGAGATAATTTGATGCATTGGTGTCACATGTTCTAAGGTGCGACACAAATAATGTTTTTGTACTAGTGGAATTAGTGATTTTCATTTTCTTATTTTGTACTAGAATAAAATGTCTACACAAGCACCGACTGAGGTATGTTGACAAGTGACAACCTTTTCTTTTTCTATTTTGATGAGAGACAATCTTCTTTTATTCTTGTGCTCCCTTTTAAATTTTTGTTTAAAAAAGAGTAACATTTTACATTGAAACAAATCCAAYTTTATAATGAGAAATTTCCTCAGGTACCCCCTGAGATTTAGGGTAATAGCTCGTTTACCTAAGAAGTTTAGAACATAGATAGGTACCCCTTAGGTTATTGGGAAAACCGTTAACGTTGGTTTGGGCATGTAAGACGGAGACCTTAGGAGATTTTAAACGAGGTGGAGGGAGGCCGACAATGACTTGGTGGGAAGGAGTTAATAAGGATCTAAAACATTTGAATTTACAAGCGATTGAGGCTCTCGATCGTGGAGAGTGGAGGTGGAAAATTTATGTGGATGACTTCCGAAAATAATCACTTTTGATTCATGTTTGCCAACCTCATTTATGGGAATAAGGCTTTGATTGATTGATTGAACTCAAGTAACCCTGCCATTCGGTTTCCATCCATTTAATCGTTAAAACTAACTATATAACATATTAAACCTCTAAAACTAACTAAACATTTAAAACTATTGAATGAAACCCGCTTAACCACAAGCCATGACCATCACCTCCTTCCTCCACCACCACCTCCTTTGTCCTTCCCCCTTCCATTACCCACAACCACCATAACATAACCACCCACCACACACCACCAACATAGATTTCRAGCACCACCAACCTAGATTTTGAACATCGCCACCACCTCCAATTTTAAGCACTACCAACAAGMAATTTCGAGCACCATCAACACAAAAATTTGGGGAGGGTTTAGCAACACAATAACAACACAA
The DNA here is from genome assembly GCA_008642245.1 of Bassia scoparia. Lineage (NCBI taxonomy): Eukaryota > Viridiplantae > Streptophyta > Magnoliopsida > Caryophyllales > Amaranthaceae > Bassia > Bassia scoparia. The sequence continues at coordinate 13,996 of SNQN01001879.1, forward strand.
CAACAATTCGAGCACCACCCTAGAAACAACTAGCGCAAACAACAATTCGAGCAACCCAGAAACAACTAGCACAAACAACAATCTCTCTCTTGTATTTACTGCTACTCGAATTTGAACCCAATTTATGTGCAAATTTGAACACGAAATCGATGCATATTTGAACACAAAAACTGTGAAAATTCGAACGCAATTTATGTGGTAATTCAACCATAAATATCCTCAAATTCATTTCTTTGGAAATTCAAACATAAACTGAAATTCGTTTTTGTAGTTGAGTACGTGTGATTTTTGGGATCGAATTCTAATGCACGCACAWGATTTCTGGGTTCGAACCAAATCGAAGGAGAATTGAAGAAAACGAAGGCGATTTGAAAATCTAGGTTTGATGTTGTTGGTTGGTGGTTGATGGTGTTGGTGTTGTGTCGATTTTTCAAATTGGATTTGATGTTGGTGATTGTTCGGATTATTGATTTTTTTTAGAAAATATGGTGTTAGTGCTTATTACGGCTGCTGAGGTGGCGACACTGCGATTTAGGGGCGCTGGAGGTGGGCAATCGRAAGTAGAAACAGAGAAGAAGACGAGAGGTGTTCAGCGGATTGGTGGTCAAGGGGTGATCGTGGTAATGGGTGTTAGTGAGTTAATTTACTTATTTAATTAGTTATTTTAGGTGTTAAATAAGTGAATTTAGTTAGTTTAAGTGTTAAATGGATAGATTTGTAATGACAATAGTCAATTTTTAACGGATACGRTTACGTGAGCTATTATACCATGACATCAGGGTTACCTGAGGCGTTTCTCAAACCTCAGCTGTATAGAGCTATAGGCCAAACCTCAGGATTACATGATGAAATTTCCCTTTTATTATAATTATCATAGTAGAAAAGGTTTGTGCTTTTTAATTTTATTTCTCACTTAATTACAATATTAATGTTGTATTTTTATATCTATATATAGGGGAAGAAATATGATTTACAAATTTCATGTAAAGTTGATTGTTGGTAGAGATTTCAACAAGCCGAGCCGATTAGTAACCTGTTCAAGTTAGCCTTGACTAATATTAATTGAGCTCGGGCCGAGCTCGAGCATTACCGAGCTTCCAAAAACCTTGTTCGAGCTTGGCTCGTTTAATTTTTTCATGTTTGAGCTCGGCTTGAGCTTGCTCGTTTATGTATTCAAGTTCCAGCTCGAACTAACAAAGCTCATTTATAAATGAGCTTTTGCTTAAACGTGCTTTGAGCTTTGTATATATTGTTTTATTAAATTCTAATTTTAACCTTTGGGCAAGTATAAGTAATATAAAGTACTAAAGTTTTTTAGTCTAATATAAAGTACAATAGTATTCAAAATATAAAACCAACAATTATATCAATATTGCATTGTTAAATAATTAATTTATTTGCATACCCTCAAACGAACCTGGACGAGTTATTCGCGAGCCTTCAGGAGCCAAGTAGTACCTTGTTCGAGTAAAGTTTGCTCCCACTTTTTCGGTTTTGAGTATCACATTTTTAGTAGGGAAAATTAAAGTTTTTGCCATTTTTTCCTTAAATAAAATAAAAACAAATATATTCAAATGTTACTTGATACCTATTCATAATTCTAAACCATTCATAACTATTTAAATTTGATATTCTGTATTTATAAAACTAAATATGGAGTAGAATAATTTGTATTTTTTATATTAAATTTCACTACATATTTTATTATGATTTGTGTTACACTAGGGCTGTTAAAAAAATCCGATCCGATTTTTTCGGATATYCGATCCTCTTTTTTRTTTTCATATATTTCGAATCAGATATTCGAAATTTTTCGGGTCGAATTCGTGTCGCTTTTGTAGAATTGCAGATTCGTGGAATGTCTGAAATATTCGGATTTTCAAGAAAAAAAATTTGGGCTTTTTATTTAGTTAGGCCCAAGCCCAACATGTTAGAATGGAGTAATACACTTGATTCATACAAAAAACCTAACCCTTTACTCACTGTCACAAATCTCCCTATCTCCTTCACTCTCTCTCTCTCTCTCTCTCTCTTTGTCTCACTTTACACTCACCCCTCACTTTGTCAATCGGTTGTTGGCTCTAAGTCTTTCACAACCAATAGTCAAAAACCACGCACAACCACATAACAACAGACCACCATTTCAAGGCAACCACAACCAAAATCGACGGCGGCACCGGTACCACCACGTCAGACTCGCGTCAAGAATATATTTTTTCAATTTTTTGAATTATAATTCATGTTAATATGTTCGAACTTCGAATTAATGCTTTTTTTTAAAAAAAAAAATCGGCCTTATTTTCCATTCTTTCGAATTCATGTGAATCTGTTCAAATTTTTGCTTTTTTGGGTTTGTTGATTTTAGAATTTGTTGAATGTAGTTGTATCTGAAATTCTGAATGTGACAGGTGAAAGTGTTTAGGATCATCAAGTTACTATAGAGTACTTGTTAATGAATTATTGAATGTTTTTTATTGATTTTTTTAAAAAATATTTTTAAACTGCAATTACTCAGTACAAGTGACATGTAACTATGTAAGTAGTTATGTAGTATATGCGTATAGCAAAGGAAAAAAAATTTTAAAAAAATTATTTTCAAAAACCTTAAAATATATATCAAACGGATACCCGAATATCCGATCCGAAAATTTTGGATATCCGAAATGATTCGAAATTTCRGATCGGATCGGATAATCCGAAATGAACAGTCCTATGCTACACTAGATATTAAGCTTAGAGAGGTGGTTCTTTATTTATTTTTTAAAGAAAAAAGTTTATTTTTTAACAAGGAGGTGGTTGTTTATTTAGGTGGGGAAACTATACCAATAAAATGCAAAGTAGCCGATCWRGTAGATTTTGACTTATTTTAAGCTACTGAGCTCGAACCATTCGTATTAGATAAGTTGTTGTGAGTTTAAATCTTGGATGATTTCTTAAATAGTGCATTGCTTTTCATTTTTTTAGTATATATTTGTTATTCTAATCATCCATTGATAGAACTTGAATGATGTTGAGAACTTGAGATTAATTAATAAATTAAAGCGATAACTTTCTAATCATCTTTTGCATATTTGTGGGCAAAGAGAGATCGAGTTTATCATTTGTGACCAGAAGATTTTTTGCGATGTTGTTTTTATAGGGTGAAACATACTTGTGTTTTGAGAATCTTGTGTTTGTGGCTTGAGGAGAAGCAATAATTTAGTTGGGGGAGTTTGATAAAACACAATTGTATASAGTTATTAGGCATATTTAGGTTGCATTATTAAAGCTAGTTCTTTTAGTTGCATTTTAGGAACTATTAGAATAAATTATCCATGTTGTACTCTATTACTCTTTGTTTGTGGTTATCAAAATGTTTCGGGTAGTTTCATAGCTTTTTGAATACTTTCAAAGCATTTTTGACAAACTGGATAATTGTTGTAAAGAGAGTCAATGAATCGAGGTTAAGGATCGTTGAATGCTCAATTATGGATGTTTTAATAAACCTTTATAATCATAYGAAGTGAAGTGAGATTCAATGAGTGTCATCACATATGTTCCAAGAGTTGATTTGAGCTAAAATTGAAGAAACATGATTGTTTGCATAAGTTCAGCTTGACCACATATCACTATTTTGATCATATATCAAGTTCTACTTATCGGATTGGCGCGATTCAAGTTGCATTGGAAACTAGATTCAAAGAGCTTCGAAAAAATAGGTTATATGCTTCTATTCAATGTCTGTAAGTGAAGTTAAGACCTCTCAAAGTTGAACCATTGGTTTAGGACCCGAATCATAAGCACCCAATTACTTTGGTTGCTCGTGCATTGGCCRCCTCTGGCTCATCCGCTGGCTTCCCAGCTCCCAATGGTCGGCCACCTGATGTCGTGTTCCTTTCTATTGCCCTTTATTTCCTTATTTTATTTTTAATCTTTGATGAGGGGATTAATTAGAAATTATAAATACTAAACTAAAAGAGATATTATCTCGATCTCTCATGGTTTTWATTTATTTTTCAATTACAATAACTTTACCTCTCTTCTTGTTCCTTGAAACCCTAACCTTTTCTATTCTCCATTAATTCAATTCAAGTTCTCAAGGTATTCTCCATTGTTTTCTTCTTTATTTGTTTTGTTCCTTGCTTTGATTATTATTATTGTACATTGTTAGTATCAATTTCTCTATTTTTCAATAATGAATTCTAGATTAATTATTGTTATTGATTTTGCTAAGAATAGTGAGTAGATTTCTTGATAGGGCTTTGGGGATCCATGAACAATTCAATGAAATAAGTTATTTGTCAATTGATTAGTTTCAAGTTTACAATTGAATTCCTATTATTGATTTATCGTTCACTACTACAAAAAACACCTAACACATACACCACCCCTAATGTGTCACACTTGTAAAATACGCGATGCATAAAGCTATCGCGTCGCATTTTTTTGTGGTAATGTTGGACACGATTGAGTTGAGATTAATGTGTCGCCTTTATAAAATAGGCGACACGATAGGTACCTAATGCGTCATCTATTATGTGATTGGTGACGCATTAGGTAGGTTTATATGCATCGTCTTTATAAAATAGGCGACTTGATAGGTACCTATTGCGTCGCCTATTATGTAATAGGCGACTCATTAAGTAAGTTTGTGAGTCTTCTTTATAAAATGGGCAACACGATAGGTACCCTTTGTGTCACCTATTAAAATGAAAATTGTAATAAAGGCTATCGCATCATGTTTCTAATTTTAGGCGATGCATAAGCTACCTATTATTGTGTCGTCTATTATGTAATACTTGACGCATTAATATCAATCTATCGTATATCTTTTTAAATTGGAGGGGATACATAAACATACCTAATAGGTGATGCATTAGGTATGACACCTATCGTGTCGTGGATATCGTGACGGGCCAACGGTGACACGATAGGCCATTTTCATGCGACGCGATAGAGATTTTTTGTAGTAGTGATTGCTTACAATTGAATTGTGGTCAGGTTATATTATATGTTGGGTAATTGTTGAATTTGATGCCGAGAGGTTAGAATATCACAATAAGACCATAGAATAATAGGCACGACTGATGTGTTGATTTTATATATAGTTTTTCCCCTCATTCTCTTGCTAATTTGCATGATTTTGGCCTTGTCAAGGCCCTCTTTGCTATTAATATCGTTTGTTTAGTGTTTTGATTAGTTTCAGGTTCATTTCATGGTTTTTGGATTGATCTTGGGACATCTGAGAGCACTATAGAGAGCGTTGGATAAGTAGCATTGCATTGAGCTTGGATTGAAGCGACAAAGGAATATGATTGTCGCTAAGTATCAATATTGACACATGTCCACTCTTTTGGACATAACTCACATTTGGCACATCACATTGAWGCAATTTTAATTGGGTTGGAAACTAGACTTAAAGAGATTCGAAACGATAGGTCATATGTCTATATTGAATGCCCAAAACTCAAGATAAGACTCTCGGAAGTTGGACTAGTGAAACTGYCGCGATAGTGTACTAACCGATYGGTTTAGCATTGAACTGATCGGTTAGAAGGCCGATTTTGGACATTTAATACATATTTTCTTGGGATTATGTGTAAGGGTATGATTGTAATATATCCTAGNTATATCAAGTTCTACTTATCGGATTGGCGCGATTCAAGTTGCATTGGAAACTAGATTCAAAGAGCTTCGAAAAAATAGGTTATATGCTTCTATTCAATGTCTGTAAGTGAAGTTAAGACCTCTCAAAGTTGAACCATTGGTTTAGGACCCGAATCATAAGCACCCAATTACTTTGGTTGCTCGTGCATTGGCCRCCTCTGGCTCATCCGCTGGCTTCCCAGCTCCCAATGGTCGGCCACCTGATGTCGTGTTCCTTTCTATTGCCCTTTATTTCCTTATTTTATTTTTAATCTTTGATGAGGGGATTAATTAGAAATTATAAATACTAAACTAAAAGAGATATTATCTCGATCTCTCATGGTTTTWATTTATTTTTCAATTACAATAACTTTACCTCTCTTCTTGTTCCTTGAAACCCTAACCTTTTCTATTCTCCATTAATTCAATTCAAGTTCTCAAGGTATTCTCCATTGTTTTCTTCTTTATTTGTTTTGTTCCTTGCTTTGATTATTATTATTGTACATTGTTAGTATCAATTTCTCTATTTTTCAATAATGAATTCTAGATTAATTATTGTTATTGATTTTGCTAAGAATAGTGAGTAGATTTCTTGATAGGGCTTTGGGGATCCATGAACAATTCAATGAAATAAGTTATTTGTCAATTGATTAGTTTCAAGTTTACAATTGAATTCCTATTATTGATTTATCGTTCACTACTACAAAAAACACCTAACACATACACCACCCCTAATGTGTCACACTTGTAAAATACGCGATGCATAAAGCTATCGCGTCGCATTTTTTTGTGGTAATGTTGGACACGATTGAGTTGAGATTAATGTGTCGCCTTTATAAAATAGGCGACACGATAGGTACCTAATGCGTCATCTATTATGTGATTGGTGACGCATTAGGTAGGTTTATATGCATCGTCTTTATAAAATAGGCGACTTGATAGGTACCTATTGCGTCGCCTATTATGTAATAGGCGACTCATTAAGTAAGTTTGTGAGTCTTCTTTATAAAATGGGCAACACGATAGGTACCCTTTGTGTCACCTATTAAAATGAAAATTGTAATAAAGGCTATCGCATCATGTTTCTAATTTTAGGCGATGCATAAGCTACCTATTATTGTGTCGTCTATTATGTAATACTTGACGCATTAATATCAATCTATCGTATATCTTTTTAAATTGGAGGGGATACATAAACATACCTAATAGGTGATGCATTAGGTATGACACCTATCGTGTCGTGGATATCGTGACGGGCCAACGGTGACACGATAGGCCATTTTCATGCGACGCGATAGAGATTTTTTGTAGTAGTGATTGCTTACAATTGAATTGTGGTCAGGTTATATTATATGTTGGGTAATTGTTGAATTTGATGCCGAGAGGTTAGAATATCACAATAAGACCATAGAATAATAGGCACGACTGATGTGTTGATTTTATATATAGTTTTTCCCCTCATTCTCTTGCTAATTTGCATGATTTTGGCCTTGTCAAGGCCCTCTTTGCTATTAATATCGTTTGTTTAGTGTTTTGATTAGTTTCAGGTTCATTTCATGGTTTTTGGATTGATCTTGGGACATCTGAGAGCACTATAGAGAGCGTTGGATAAGTAGCATTGCATTGAGCTTGGATTGAAGCGACAAAGGAATATGATTGTCGCTAAGTATCAATATTGACACATGTCCACTCTTTTGGACATAACTCACATTTGGCACATCACATTGAWGCAATTTTAATTGGGTTGGAAACTAGACTTAAAGAGATTCGAAACGATAGGTCATATGTCTATATTGAATGCCCAAAACTCAAGATAAGACTCTCGGAAGTTGGACTAGTGAAACTGCCGCGATAGTGTACTAACCGATCGGTTTAGCATTGAACTGATCGGTTAGAAGGCCGATTTTGGACATTTAATACATATTTTCTTGGGATTATGTGTAAGGGTATGATTGTAATATATCCTAGGCTCTTCTATCTTAGCATAGGCTGTATATAAGGGGTAGGGTTTCTGATTTATACTCCATACTTCATATTATTAGTTTAGTTTTATTTTTTGAATTACGTTTTCTCTCAAAAAACCCTGGTTTTAGTTTAACTCAATTAATCAATAGTTCATCATTATTTCTTCATGTATTACGATATGGTATTATTCTTAATCTATAATCTCCTTTATTCTTTGCTATTAGTTTAATTATGTTTTTCCCAATTGCTTTTATTATGTTTAATTGCATTATGCTTGAGTAGTTTCCTTTCTAGGGCAATTGGGATCTATAACAGTATAATTAGCATGTTTTGGGTTTGATTCAATTCATACTTTGGCAATTTATCGAATTCCTATTTGATTGTTCTCCATGTTATTCAATTAGGTAGTGCACGACTTAGTTGCATAATTAGATTAGTCAGGAGTTTCTAGATTTAGCGATTGAAACTTAAGACAAGATCTATGCCAATAGGTAGAACAAGAGTACCCTAGGTCAAGAGATACGGTTAGGAGTAGTTCTATGGTTCATTCGATTCGAGAGAACTTTGATCCTGTTCGATTGTGCCCTATTATGAATTATTGATACCAATTTCTGCTCATTTGCTGTTATATTGAACTATAACCCTAGACTTTAGTTTATAATAGTCTATTTGTAATTAATTCATTGGTTTCATTAGTAGTAGCAAATATAATCAATCAAATGCCCTTTTACTAATCTAGATACTTTTATTAGTTAATAATTAATTGTTGCTTCCTTGTGGATTCGACCCTGTTACCACTAGCTACATTAGTTAGTTTTAATAGGTTATTTTTGATAGGTAAGCGATAAGTCTGTCAACGATGAATTTAGGCAAGAGCGAGAGCCGCTAGAATAATAGTCTTGAGGGAGTTTAAGTTTGAGAGAATTACTGAGCCTGATTTGATTAATTCTTGAAACTTGTTAGTTTTCACTATTCAATTGATTTGTTTGTTCATGGTGAACTATTGAGTCCCTTATGTTTTGAGTGATGACAAACAGCTTCAGGAAACAGGATACTTTACCATGGATGTAGTTGGTTAGGGAACCAGCTATTATAGAATACTGTTTCCTAAACAAGTTAATACTTATATGAGTTTTATGTTGAAACTAACTTGTCTTCTTACAGGAAACAACTGAGTGAATAAATGTTCTATGTACTGGTGGGGAACCAGTAGGAACTRTTTCCTAGACTGTTATACTGAAAAGTACTCATATACTCTTTATTGTACATTAACCATGTTACATGTGCAGTAGTTGAGTTGATTCCAAGACTTAGAGCATGGAAGCCTTTCGAAGTCATTCGAAGAAATAAGTATTGTCTTTAATTGAAGAATTCAAGGAAGCTCCAAAGTCTTGAAGATTACATTAAGAATGGAAGAATTAGTTCTTAAGTGTTTAAATATAGTTTTTCATGTAATGTGCTCCGTAGTATGATTTGTTTGTAAGGGTGTTATAAGTGCTTACGTGTTTTGAGTTATGTTATTAATTGTGGTACAAGTCTTGAACAGAATTCATAACATACTCATCCTAGGGAACCAGGCTGGGGAACCAGCTGGGTCTCTGCGTGGAATATAATAGCTGCAGATTTGAAAAAGATTTTTCTAAAATATTTTTCAAAGATTTGTTTCTAAAATATTCTAARCAGCTGGAAAATAGACGAGGATATATTTTGGTTACCTTAATCCTAGGAGTATTTATCTTATTTGATTCTATCTTTGTGATTAAGTCAAATAAGATAAGTACTTTCCATAAAATCGCATCTTACCATGACCGACAAGCTATGTGATTTATGGTAACTAGGGTTTAGGTTTCCATGCATATATATACTCATCTAAGTTCATATATTCTACATATTTCTCAACGGTTAAAAAAAGGAGTATTTTTGAGAGAAAACACACAAGCACAAAAACCCTACTTCAAGTCATATACAAGAGCACCTATCGAGCAAAACAATTCTCTTATTAGCTTTTTAGAAGTAATTTCAAAAGAGAGAAACTTTGATATTGTAAGGCATTCAAAAGAGGGGTTGAAAGCCAGGTGAGTGTTTGTGAGTTCAAACACAAGTTGGACTTACGAGAGTGAATCGAGTGCACATTTAGAGTTGAGTGTGGGGTGTGCTGGTTCCCGGAGAAGGGAAATAGCAGAGAGTGTGATCTTTGTTTTTCGGAGTAGATTAATAAAAGAACATAGGGTAGGAGGACGTAGCCCATAGTTGGGTGAACCACGTTAAATCTTGTGTGTCCTTTATTACTTTGCTTTAATTCCGCTACTTACAGGAACCAGCCCAACTGGTTCCTCATACATAATCCGAAAAGAATGAAAAATAGGCGAAGATTTAGTTTACTCAATTCAACCCCCCTCTCTCCCTCTTGAGTACCACAGAACCTTCATGAACCATTGCCCTAGGTTTGAGGTAATTTGATCAGTCTTTACTTAATTTTCGTAGCTAGTTTTCTAGTTAATCATAATTCCAACCAAGGCCCTTTCATACAATTCGAACTTTTAAGAACTAATTGAATTGCGTAACTTCCTTGAGGATACGATCCCTGCTTCCCTAACTACTTTAGTTACTGTTGTTGGTTTACTTTTGCTAGGCGCGCGACAACTTGTTCAGAAATAGGCAAATAGCAATCCACATTTACTTCATTCAAGGAATTATCATCACCTAATGGAATGGGTGTAAAGGAGTTCGTGTCTAATGGAAACCTCATGAAGATCTTTAGCTCCACCTAAGTTCGATCACAACCACTTAGTATATTTCCTGATTTTCCTTTAACACTTCCAAATACTTCATTCCCGAGTTCACTAACACAAACTTCTTCTCACCCATACTACAGATGACATTACCACTACATTCAACAACATTTCCACCCCAACAATGTAAAATTGAGAAATTTAAAGTCTCCTTATTCTAAGTTAGCAAAAGGACAAAATAGAATTTTATATTTATTAATACAAAATTATGCAAGATCATTATTAAATCATGGATGACTTTAAAAAAAAATACAAACATTCATACCTAAACATTTATACCAACTCAACTAGTTTATTCAAACACAAAAACACTTATGCATACACAAATATGAAGTATAAGGCAAAATAGGTCAAACATGTAAAGTTATTCAYGACAATAGCTTTTTTACTCTCGAAAAAAATTTACTTCCTCCGTCTCTTAAAAATTGTCACACTTTGATTTTTTGGAAATTGAGACAAAATTTGGTAGAGCGATTAAGTGTATATGCGGGGATCAAATAAGAGAGATAAAAGGATGATTAAAGTAGGTACGTATATTGATGAATATTTTAAAAAAGTAGGTGTGAAAAAGTTATGAAATCTCCACAAAAAAGAGATTAATTTATTTTTTTGAGTGGAACAAAAAAAGAGAGATTAAGGAGTATCTAAATTGTGGTCTCAATTCTGAAAAAGAAAAAAAATAGCAAAGTAGGAAAATAATTGTGAAATTTCCTACAGTAAAAAGATGCGAGGCAATTTTTAAGAAATAGAGAAAGTAAAAAAAAAATTTATATCCTGAGTCTATGCGTACGATAGTTTGAAAAATCTCTATTACATATGGGGGAGAGAAATGATGTCCCTCCTATTTTAGGTTGTAAATTTTTTGTTAATTGTGATTTATTTTTCTAATTAAATATTTAGTTAACTTATTTGTGTTGTTTGTATTTTTTATTTTTGGTAAAGATTTATTTATGGATGTGTTAACTGTGATTTATTTTGTAATTAAATATATTCAAGAACCATTTGAATATAACAAGATTCACAATTTTCTTCGTTTATATGTACGAGCAAAATACATGTTTTCTTTTATCGTATTTCCAAAACCAAAGCAAAGGACAAACCTTAACATTATCACAAACTCTTATTAGGAAAAAAACAATTCTTTTTGTTTTCGAAGTATTTTTTTATGACAAAAAAACAATTAACAATAAGGCTTCGTTTGTTTTGAATGAAAACAGTTTTCATGGAAAATCATTTTCTAGAAAAAACAATTTTTATGGAAAATCATTTTCTAGGAAAAAAGTTTTCCTTTGTTTGATTAGAGGAAAACCCATGAATAAAATGAAAAATGTAATAGAAATGAAGGAAGGGTGGAAGAATGAATAAGAGAGATGTAAGGAGTTGGGAGGAAATTGTGGCATTCCTTCTCTACAAAGGGAAAATGATTTTCCTTTTCCAAAGTGACATTTTCTTCTTTGAGGAAAATGATTTTCCACCATTTTCCAAAACAAACAAAGGAAAACTAAAACAAGGAGGAAAATCATTTTCTGGGAAAATGTTTTCGGTCAAAACAAACACAGMCTAAAYGAAAGAATTCGATATTTCCGTATTCTGTGTTATCCCCTTTGGCTTCCTTCCTGGCTCACCAGTCACCAGTGATCAAATTAACAGAAATGGCAGGCCGACATCTTCACCGCCCTATCAATGTAAAACCAGCTCAATTGTCTGCTCAAATGAGTCTCACATATCCAATTATTAAACTTCCCAACCTTAAGAATTTGAATTGGGTATCTCAACTTGCATCCAATTCTTTGAAACTTGCTCTCTCTACTTCTCTAGCTTTTGCGCTCTCTTATAGTGGTAAACATTCTCATTCTTCTCTTATTCTTATATGTTTCCTGAATTTAATGTAGTTTATTGTGGTTTATGTTTATCAGATTTTCTATTGTAGAATGTTTAAGTAAAAACTCAAATTGAAGCTGGATTGTTGTTATTTTGTCTAGTATCAATTCTTGTATTTTATAAGTATTTGGATGTTTTTGGTTTACCTAATATTAGTATGACATTGTATTATGAATTTGTATGATATTGCTAGTTGCTACTTTGCTACTTTGGTGTACTTGACAAACTRTCAATTGTAGTGAATCAATTATGAGTCGGGTTGATTTTTGGCAGTCCTAACTAGTGTTTCATCTATGATTAGATGTGTTTTTCCTGGATTTTTGTTGTTAATCAATGGAAACTTGGGAATTCATAATGGGTTGTGAGTTGTAACAAAAGATAGATAAAGAAAAACATGTATAGTATACCCAAGGGAAGAATTGTGTTACCATCTTTCTTTCTTTTTTTTTTCTTTTTTTTTTTTTTTTTTTTTTTTTTTTTTTTTTTTTTCTTTTTTTTTTTTTTTGCAAAATTGCATATGTAACCTGCTTTACTAATTTACTACAGTCGAGGAGAGATGTAATATCTCATTCTGTGGTGGTTTGCTGTTTGTTTGTAATGCAACTTGTGTTACGAGTGACGACCTTTGGTTGGTCTCGTTCACTTGCTATGCTTGATTGCATCACTTCTAGTTTTGCAAAGGGGATTTATGCACCAAAGGTTGTGTAAATTCCGTAAACAGTTTCCTTTGTTTATTCTTACATGCAACCAAAGAATGAAAAACTAATTTTATAATTGCATTTTCCATTATAAGTTGCTTTCTGCAAAAATCATTTTACTTTGAATTTTTTACGGCCTATCAGGCATAGCCATATGGAACTGTAGTTGTCGACTAGTAACGGTTAGAGTTGATTGTGATTTGTAAGTGTTTGGAAAAATTAGTTGTGGTTAAAGTAGTGTATTATTGGAAATATGATAATTAAAGGAGTTAATTGTAGTGTCTGAGAAACTCCCAAAAAGCTAGTAGCTTTTGCAAAACTCTAACTCAAAAGCTAAACGCTACCATGGACTGTTACGTTACCAAACACTACGAGTTAGATTAAATAATAGAGTTTAAACTTGGTCAAAACTCTAAAAGCTACCTCAAAGATTACATCCAAACACAATGATTTGGCAATATTGAATTTTATCTAACATCTTGATGTTTAGTATTCCGTAGTTAGAATTTTTCCTGGCTTTGGCTTCCCATGGCCATGGCCTGTAGTAAACTTTTAATTTTAACATCTCTTTTTGTTAAGAAGAGGTAATTATGGAGCTTTTGAATAATATGATGTAGACAAAAAAATAATTCCGATATAGAGCACTGGTATCATTTCTCTTATTTGCAAATTGTTAGAAGCTAAATTAATGCTATGATCAGTGAAAATCATTCATCCTGTTGATGCATTTGTATCTAGAGTTTGACAGTTTGCGTAGAACAACTATTTTGTATTTTGTCCTTTGGTTATGTTGGTAAATATATGATATCTTCCTTTTTTTCTAAGCAGCTGAAATAACAAAAATCATTGCACTTTGTAGGAGCTGAGTATGCAGAAGCAAAAACGGGTGTTAACAAGCCCGAACTGCTCCCTAAGGAGTTCACAACAGTTATTGATGTTGCTGGCTTCCTCTCTGATGGACAGGTTCAGTTGCTCTTTTCCTTTACTCATTAAGCTGCATGGGTTTTGCTAGCGAGTAAATCTTGATGCCTTCTGTACAATGTTCACATCTGACTATCTGAGTCATATATCATGTGAATGCCTTTACATTCTTACACTTTGGGTCGAACTAGCATTACACAACAGACACCTACATGTATATGATCTCCAAGACATCGTATATCTAGGAAAGTTACATCCGCGCATACTTCAACTTACTCAATGGACATTGCATCCTGAAGTTTCAAATTAACATTTCCTTGTTCCCTTTGAAATATATTCATTTGTTTGCCCAAATAAATCGTTTCAAACAATAATGTTAATAAACTGCTTCAACTGTCAAGTAAAAATTGTCATTAGTGTTAGCGAGTGTTAAAATTGGGAAGCCTGGTATCCGTTTATCTTACACTAGTATGTTCTTTGCACATTTTTTCCTGAATATTCAGCATATATGGTCAGATTGGTTACTAGAGTAGTTAATTAGAAAAAAGAAAAAGATTTACTTATATGTGAGAATTAAGGACTTCAGGCTGGGATGCCTGGTCTCTGTCAATTTTCTGTGTCTTGCATTCTTGTTTCTTATAAAAGTTAGCTATTCCTGATTGATTGTGGTCCTCCTGAAAGTTAATAGTATTGCCAACATATTTCTTTCGGAATGCATATACTCATGCTGCAATGACATACTGCCAGGAAAAGAGACTTGCAGAGGAGGTTGCGGAGCTTGAAAAAGATACAGGATTCAAGTTGCGAATATTAGCACAGAATTACCCTGACACGCCTGGTAGGCCTGACCTTAATTTTCTTGTATATCTTTGTTTAGAATTTACCATAGAGCTTTTGAGTATGTCTTTCTGGAAGATTAAATTTTCACGATCTCCAGGGTTGGCAATTAAGGATTATTGGCAAGTGGATGATAGAACGATTGTCTTTGTTGCTGATCCTACTTTTGGTAAAGACTCTCATATTGGAATCCATTACATTAATCTTATGACAGTGCATTTTATATGATTATTGATCTCATTGATAGGGAATATTTTGAATTTCAATGTGGGAGCTCAAGTTGATCTAGATATACCGCGTAGTTTCTGGAGCCGTTTGGCTGGCCAGTATGGAAATATATTCTACTGGAAAGAAAAGGTGAAATTCCCATCCTCAGATGTCTGTGATAGCATTTGAAATTAAACATTAGGGACTATAATTATCAATGTGTTAAGAAACGCAATGATCATTTGGTTATTTGATTTTTGCTGTAGGGAGAAGACGCATCTATTGAAGCTGCTGTCAATGCTATAGGTTATTGCTTAAGAGAACCTGTTGGTCCTAATAATTGCTCAGAGGTAAAGTAATAGAAGGCTCTTGGAGACACTGCAACAAATGCCGCACAGCTGAAGAAACCGAAAACATTTCTACATCATTTTTAGTAGGAAATTAGTATGTTCATAAAAATACCTTTTCCTGTAATATTACAGCTGATTGACCTCACAAGCTCAGAAAACTTTGATCAAGCAACCATTGTAACTTGTAGAAGCCTTGTCACAAGTTGATTGTAATGAACTGATGGAATTTGAGCTATAAATTTCGTTCCATTGTACCAAAAATGCGCAAACTCTCTTCTTATGCCCGGATGTTTGGTTTTGCACTGACACTGGACTTATGCTATAGATGGTTGCACTGCTAATTGTTGCTCCACTGCCTAACCGACACCGAATTATCCTTCCTGGACTTATACTAAAGATTCCAAAGTAGACCTGAAATTTTAATTTTCTGGAATGTCTGTTTAATAAAATCAGAACAAGTTGGCTGCATTTGCAAAACCTTACTCATCACTATACCTAGCAGTTCGGTCGGTCAGGTCGGTATCTGGTTTTAAAAYAGGTTTACGGGTTCGGTAAAAAATRGATTTTCGGATAAATCTTCTTGTTCATGATCCATTTTTTGCGGGTCGGTTTTTGAGATATTTCGGATTCGGTTTTGTTTTTGCCACCTGTACTCATCAGTCATCATCTGAGGTGTTTAAACTGGTATCTCAAGTTGCTTCCAAGTCTTTGAATCTCGTTCTCTCTATTTCTCTAGCTTTTGCAAACTCTCTTTTACTTGTAAACATTCTCATCCTCCCCTTCTATTACAGTGTATTATTTCTGAATTATATGTATATTGTGGTTTCTCAGATTTTCTTATTGTAAAGTTTTTGGTTGATAAACATTTAGTAAGAATTTTAGCTTATTATGCTTAACTGAATAACTGAAATTGAAGATGGGTTCGTTGTTACTGTCTAGTATGAATTCTTGTAATTTCATTTATTATTCCAGATCAATCAATTAGTCAATTACAGTTTTAGTTACATGAGTGGGGTTGGATACATGAATCAAAAGTGATTATTTCAGATATCTAYTATCGAGAGCCTCATTCTCATGTAAATCCAGCTGCTTCATATATTTTCTAAAACTTTCCAACCAATTCAYCCATTTTCGGTCTACCTCTATCTCGCTTAGCTTGAATTCACTTTGATCTCACTCTTTCACTTTTCGCACCGATGTTCCCTAAGGTCTCCGTCTCATATGTCAATGCTAACACAAGCGGTTTTTCCTTAGCTTGCTCGCAATGTCCACAACACCAACTTTCCTACGGATAATTTCATTTCAATTAGTAGAGTATTCCTGCACATCCATATCAACATCCACATTTCTGTGACCCTACCTTCTGATTGTGCTCCTCCTTATAAGCCCAACATTTTGTATCTTAGAGCAACACTACTTTTATAATAGTCCTGTARAATTTTTCCTTTAACTTTAAAAGGATGCTTCACAGCACTCCCGTTGTTGCTCTCCATTTAAGTCATCCCGACTTAATCCAGTGAGCCACATCTTTGTCCATCTCACCATTCATTGCATGATTGAYCCAAGATACTTAAAGTACTCCTTGTTGGTCAAATCATTTCCGTCCAATCTCACAACATTATATCATTCGCCCCCCCTCTGTAACCTAAAACAAAATTGAATACAGTACACTCAGTCTTATGCTCACTTATCTTAAATCCTATAGATTCCAACATTTGTCTCCATTACTCAAATTTGGTATTATCTCCAGTTTTAGGTTCATTCACCAATAAAACAACATCATCCACAAACAACATACACTAAAGTACCTTTTCTTGGATTGACCTTATCACTCCATCTATAACCAATTTGTAAAAGGAAAGGGTTTGACGCCAACCCTTGATGCAATCTAATTCAATCAATCAATCATAGCTTTAATCCCATAATTAGGGTTGGCTAACATAAACAAAAAGTGATTATTCTAGGAAGTCATCCATAGATTTTACTCCTCCACTCCCTACCACCGAGAGCCTAACTCCTGCAAATCTAGCTGCTTCACATCCTTTCTAACTCCTTCCCACCAAGTCATTTTTTGTTTACCTCTATCTCATTTAAAATTATCACCTTGATCCCACTTTTTGCACCGGTGCCCCTTGAGATCTCCGTCTTACATGCCTAAAYCAACGCAAGCGGTTTTCCCTTAACTTGCTTGCTATATCCGCAACACCTACTTTCCTCCGGATAACTTTACTTCTTATTTGATCTTTGTTACAGGTTAAAAATATTTGGTTGACTTTGTTGACTAATATTGGCCGAGATCTTGATAAGCATTGACCGAGACACATTAAGCGAGAGTTTGACAAGTATTGACCAAGAATACRTACATCCCATGTGTATGTTAATCTGGCAATGGCATGAAAACGCCAAGGAGATATAGCCATGAGATGGGAGATGACCCAGCAAGAATGACCCAAAATGATAGGCCCATTAGACATCAGGCGATATTAAAGTCAGAAGGAAAGGACGAGGAATTTAAATGCAAGATGGCGCCAAATAACCACCACTAGAAGATAACCGTTATAACCTCTTCTCCACAATTTGCATCACTCATTGCCTATAAATGGATGAAGCCAGATCAACAATAAAGTCAACAACACAATCTAACAAACATCTATCTTTCTTAGCATTTTACTGCTTTTCTTTGTCGCACTTGTCTTAGTAGCCAAGTATAGTTTAGATTAGCATAGCTTAGTATATCCTAGTGTAGCTCATCCTCATGGATCAATAGATGGTTACTGCATTTCCCAATTATGTGAACATGGAGGTAATCATCTTCCCTGTAATACAGTTGTAGTCTGACCTTATTRTTACTTTATTATGGAAGGTTTTTATTTCTCTTCAATCTTGTTTGTCCGGAACTTCAGTTTAATTCCACATTTGGTTTAATTTCCTACATTTCTAACATTCTTTTCTTCGTTGACGACCCTATATGAATCATTTTAACATTAGCGATGTTATCTTTATAATCAGTAACCAAAGAGGCAGGCCCCTACCGAACCAAAAACAACATTGGGCGGTTGACTTCTTGGTGAAGTACAAAATCACCTCAACGATGTTTTTTGGAGACCACAATGAAAGATAAGATTATACTAATACAATTATTTCTCAACCATGGCCCCTCAAAGGTCCATTAGAAAAGGCGAAAATCAAGAGCATGGTAACTCACCCGATCGAAATCTTACGTATTCACTTGAGGATCTTGGTGAATTAGAAACTTTTCCACCACATCAAACCATTGAAGATTTGGCTCCTCCTGAGAAAWCCGAGTCTCAAATGCAAAGACTAGGTAGTTTGCACCTAAATAGGGGGGAGGATCAATCTCCTTCGACCAAAAGTTTGCTCAATTTAATATACACACAATATGTGAATATTGTTACAAGCTTATTGAATGACTTGAAAGAAAATCATAGAGAACAGTTCAATAACCTCCATCATGGTAAGGTGAATGAGACTGTTAGAGTAATAACCGCTGAGTTGCAAAGCTTTGGTTCTCATTCCCAATAGGCAGTTACTAGACAGGTGGGTAGGATTATTTAGATATCAATGAAATGTTGTTGAATGCTACTGACGTGGCGTTGTCTAAGACTGTTGCAATTGACGTAGTTACCCGGTTGGGGCCTTTAGTGGAGAAGCACAATTAAGTCAATGAGAGGTTGATGAACATGTTAACCGCTCATGGCTCAGGAATAACTATCAACAACCTACGGGAAATATCTCCCTTAGGTTACCCTGTAACAAACAACTTGATGGGATCTAATGTCATTCCGACCTTTCAGACAGTATCAAGGATTCCTTTCCAAGATTCCAATGAAGGGAACAAGAATTAGAGGAGAGATGTAGGCCCAAGAWCGGATTATGAGTCAGGCTATAATCACAATGATCCTGGACCTTCTTCTTCTTTACCTCCTAACCCAATCCTTTGACTTCGTTAATGGGAACTGTTCCACCCACAGGAACAAACCGTGGGACAAGAGTTAACGAATATGGTAGTGGAGTACTGAACATGAGTGACAATTTTCAAATCACCATAAATGTGCATACTCCTTAGAATCCATTCCTTACCACTTTTGAACCACAACCCTTCACATGTCCCACAAACTGGGAATCAAGGTTATCATCATTAAGCTTACTCCAACCCAATGTATCCGCCTCAAAGTAATTGCTGGGGGTAAGGATTGCATGGMCAAGTTAACTCTTATGGTGGATATTGATGAGGGGTTTGAGGTCCTATCAAATAACCCCAAGATGTAGCATAGTTGGGGATATCAAACACGAGAAACGATGTGGATTAGTTCAATAGCCAATTGATGGTCAGAGTTATTTTTGGCGATTTTCAAATTAACAACTAAGGTGCAACTACAAGTCAAAGTGAAATCAAATGTGACAAAAAAATCTAGAGACCATGATCCGAAACCTTAGATTGAACGGGGAATTGACTTGCTAGATCTAATGAAAATCGTGAAGAAGGATTATTCACACAATTACTCTTGCTGTCCYGCTTGGGCCCTAATCAAGAGCTTGAGTTTTAAACCAAGATTKGGGAGTATCCCTTAAGGCCTCACTACCCCAAACCACAATTAAAACACCAACAATGCAAGAGTTACCAACTATCCTAAACTTGCAATTCCTTTCTCAAGGCAATTTCTAGTCCATAATTTTGAGGTGTGAAATGAAATCTCCTAACACCCATAGACAAAGTATAGTGAGATCACAAAAACAAGGAGTCGAACCTTGACCAAAAGTTCATCCCAAGCTTCACAACACTCCCAACTATTCTCCCCTTATTTCATTAAGCTAGCAAGTCAAAAGTCCCAAATCAATTTGGGGTTTTCATCACATAAACCCTAGAATAGAAAACTACTCACTAATCATGATTGGAAAAACAATAAACAAAAAATAAACAACAATCTAAMACTAAACATGCTTGATAAGTTGTTTAAAACTAAGATTAACAAGAAACAAGCAACTAGAGATCTGCTAGCACATCTAGGGCAAAAACAAGTTAAAAAGGTGAAAATGAAATAAATAAAAGCAATAAAGAGAAAAATTAAGATTGATATTGAAGGTTTTATGATACTTAAGAGACAGGGGGGGGTGAATTGAGTATTTCGATCTATTACCAATTTTTCTTTCTTTTCGGACTTAGTATAAGGAACCAGTTGGGATGGTTCCTGTAAGCAGCGGAATGTAAACAAAATAATAAAGGACACACAAAGTTTAACGAGGTTCACCCAACTATGGGCTACGTCCTCCTACCCTATGTTCTTTTATTAATCTACTCCGAAAAACAAAGAACACACTCACTCTGCTGTTTCCCTACTCCGGGAACCAGCACACCCCACACTCAACTCTGAATGTGCACTCGACTCACACTCGTAAGTCCAACTTGTGTTTGAACTCACAAACACTCACCAGGCTTTCAACCCCTCTGTTGAATGCCTTCACAAAATCAACTTTTCTCTCTTTCAATTCACTTCTAACAAGCTAATAAGAGAAATTAGAATGCTCGACTAATGCTCTTGCGTATGCTCAAAGTATGGTTCTTATGCCTTTTGTGTTTTCTCTCAAAAATAAACTCTTTCAATCCGTGGAGAGACGTATGGAATTTAGAAGTATAGATGAGTATATATATTCTTGTTGACCTTAACCCTAGTTTCCTTAAATCTCTCTACTTAACGAGCAAGGCAAGATGAGATTTAAGGAAAGTATTTATCTTTTTCGATTTTGATCATAAGGATAAAATCGAACAAGATAGATACTCCTAGGTTTAAGGCAACAAATATATTCTCATCTATATTTCCAACTGCAAAACATTTTTTCAAAATATAATTTTTACAAAATATTTTTAGAAAAGTTCTTTTTCAAAACCGCAGCCATAATTCCACTCAGGGTCACAGCTGGTTCCCTAATTGAGTATGTTATGAATTCTGTTCCAATCTTGTACCAGAATTCATACCATAACTCAAAACATATATAAGCATTTAAACCAAAGCATATAAGTCATACTACAGAGCATATTACATGAATTTCCTAGATTAATCATTTGAGTAGCATTTCTTCTATTCTTCATGTAATCTTCAAGACCTTGAATCTTCCTTTGAATACTTCAATTATAAGCATAACCTCTTTCTTCGAATGACTTCGAAAGGCTTCATACTTCAAGTCTTGGAATCAACCTAATTACTGCACATGTACATGGTTAAGATGCAAGAAAATGTATAAGACTGTTTTTCAGTATAACAGTCAAGGAAACAGCTCCTACTAGTTCTGCACCAGTATATGAGCTTTGTGTTTATTCAGCTGTTCCCTGTAGTAAAACAAGTTAGTTTCAATATATACACAATAAGTATTAACTTGTCTGGGGAAACATGTATCCTATAACAGCTGGTTCCCCAAACCAACTATTTTCACAATTAAGTGTCATGTTCCCTGTATTGGTTTGTCATCACTCAAAACCTAAGGGACCCAACAAATTCCCCCTTTTTGATGATGACAAACTTAATCGAAGTTCCTGCAACCAAGTATGTTAGAAACAGAAAACCTCAATTTAGTACTCAAATGAAATTGAGCACAACCAACAAACTCAATGACTCAATGAACAAGTTAGCTAATCTAACTGGTTCCTTGAACTAAAACTAACACTAGACTCAAACAATACTAGCAGACTCAATCTAAACTAGCAGATTCTAGGCTTCAACTTCGACACTATTTCCCCCTTTTGGCATCATTAAAAAGTTCTCAAGCCATCAAAGTGGCATCGACCACCATTCAAGTGTTATGCTGCAAAAAGACAATTAGTTAAACAAATCATCACACAACAAAAGTTATAGTCCATACAAGCCATCAAAGTTCAACCAAAAGGACCCTAATCCACATAGAAGAAATGTTCGTGGATAGGGGAGAATAGTTACAGACCAACATAATTAGTAATTTTAAGAAGCAAAAGAAATAGGGGAGGGGAAACAAGAGCAAACAGTATCACTCCTCTCCATCATACTCTTCCTCCTCCTCATCATCATGCTCAGCTTCTTCTTCCTCATCATCTGCTTCATCATCATCATCATCAACTTCTTCCTAGACCTCTTCATCCTCCTCAACTAGTTCCTCATCTTTAGGATCCTCATGCTGCTGTTGTTTATCATCAGTACGTACTGGTTCCTCTATACCAGGAACCACCAAATTGCTTGCAACAGCCAAAGCTGAAACCTGAGTCTTCGGGGGAACTGAGTCAATACCTGGAGCCATCTGAGCTTTGATATCTGGAACTGTGAGTAACAACAACTGTGTATCAGCTAGCTCCTTCTCCATCTGCTCAATTTTGGTATTAAAAGAAGTTGAGATTCCCTGGACCAGCTCCATCAGTTTACCAAGAGTCTTCTCATGGTTCTCCATCCTCTCTAGAACCACATTCTGACCTGCTGGTTCCTCTGCCTTGGCTTTATTCTTTGGAGGGGGCTTGACCTCCACTGGTTCCTCGAACTTAAACCTTAACACATCAGCTTCAATAACAAGACCCTTTTGCTTAAGTATAGCCTTAGTGAACACTGTAACTAGTACAGTGGATCCACTTAGGCTAACTTTTTTTGTTTTTAAGCAATCGGGTGATGATAGATCCATAGGGCAGAGAATGATGGGATGAACCATAACAGTTCATGATGTGATCAAGCATCAAGGAAGGAAGATTTATCTTTATCTTCTTCATCATCAAGTAGATCAGTACCATCTCCATGATGCGTACTGTTCCCCTTCATTGAGCCCTTGGAAGTAGGACTTTGTTGCATAGAGAGTGCAATACCAGCATTAGTGGTTCCTTCAGATCAACAGACTTAAACACAACATACTTTTTAGGCATCTTCCCACCAAACAGAAAATCATAAATCTCATCAGGTGTGACCCCTATCAACATAGGCCACCAGTTACTTGAATACTTATCAAACCCATCCCTGGGCACTCCTAACATAATCGACAAAGAAGCAACAGACATACTAACATCAACACCTCCAACATTTGAACCGATTGACATATCAGGCAACTGTTTCAAATTCACATAAAAATCTCTAACACCAGACACATTCACAACAGAACAATCAAATAAGGACATCCATCCTTGGCACTCAATCAAATCCTTATATTCCGAAAGAGCAGGCATATCAAAATAACCAACCTCAACTCGACAGCCAGATAACACTACTCTAGCACCTAAGTTAGTAGAACCAGTGATTGGTGACTCTACAGACTTACCTTTTGTAGAATGAGGTGGTTTGACTGCTGCTGCCTTTCTCTTGGTTCCCCTCTCAAAACCAGTTGATTGTTCCTCTTCTTCCTTCTTTACCTCCTTCTTTACTACAGAACGAAGTCTTCCTTTGACTGTGATGTCCACCGTAGGTAAGCCCACCTTTTGACCAGTAATTTCTACCTCTTCATCCCCAGCAACTACCTTCTCGAATTCCTGATTTAAATCTCCTTATGTCTCATGCATCTGTTCCCCTTGAGAACATGCTGGTTCCTTGATGGTGGAACCACCAGTCTCAGTTGGATTTGCATGAGGCACTATCTCTTTTGAACTGAGTTTGGATGTTTTTGGTGGTGAGGGTGTTTTTTGTAGTGGATTTGGGTTTGCTTTTGTGGGAGTGGATGTTTTCAAAGAATCAGTAGGTGGTAGATCAGTTGGGTTTGTCTCGGTTTGTTGAGGGTTACTTCAGTGACCCTCTGTGATTGTGAGGAATCACTGGATTGACCCCTTCCCCTTCCTCTCCTAGTACTGGTGTTAGATTTTCTTCCCATAATTTCTTTTGATCGAAGACGATGATGAACAGTAACCCGATGAATAGTGCTTTTGAATTTGAATTTTGGTTGTCAGAAAACAGAGTACTTTGATGAGGGAGAGAGTATAGAGTGATGAAGTTTTGTGAGCTGCACAAAAGGGTTAGCACAAGGTATATATAGAAGATTATTTCAGCAATGAAGCAAGAGGGTAAAAATATAGCCGGTTGAGCCAAAGAGTAACGACACAATTTCAAAATCAAATTTGCAATGATCACATTCCTTAAATATCTCAACCAACTCGAATTATGGCATGTGTAATATATGCCTTGATCATCAAGCCAAAATAACTGAAGTAGGATATATTTCTTTCCAAAAAGATAAATATCCTAAGTAATTTTCCAAAAGATATAAAAATATCAATCGAAAAACATATCAGAGCTGGTTCGCTGTTTCCCCTTGCTGGTACCTGTACAGAACCACTTCATCTTGTTTCTGTGAATTAAGATTCAACTGTCTGCTTTCTTGCAACAATGGCTTTCAACCTTTTTGAGGAATCAAACCATTTACACAACACTTGAAGGATTTCGACATAGGTATATACACACACAATACAAGAGAAACAATTCTAGCCAATCATTGAGGGAAAAGTATAGAAGCCATATCACCAAAACCTACTAAACCTATGACACATTATTAACCTAAGAGAACTCTTAATCTACAAAAAGACTCATGACACAGAGGTTTTGTGAAGATGTCTGCAATTTGATCCTTACTTTTACAGAACAACATCTCCACTAAACCTTTCTCAACATTATCTCTTAAAAAATGGTGTCTGATCTCAATGTGTTTGGTTTTGGAGTGCTGAACTGGGATCTTAGAAATGTTTATAGCACTTGTGTTGTCACAAAATATTGGGACACTGTTGTATACAACACCAAAGTCTTTCAGCTGGTTCCTTATCCACAACAGTTGAGAACAACATGAAGCTGCAGCAATGTATTCCGATTCTGCTGTGGATAAGGCCACTGAATTCTATTTCTTAGAACCCCAAGATATTAGACAAGAGCCAAGAAAATGTGCCATACCTGATGTGCTCTTTCTATCAACAAGGAAACCAGCATAATTTGCATCTGTGTAACCTATAAGATCAATTGAACTACCTTTAGGATACCACAAGCACAGATCAGCTGTTCCCACAAGATACCTAAGTAACCTTCTAACAGCTTTCAAGTGAGATTCCTTTGGATTGATTTGAAACCTAGCACACAACCCAACAGAAAACACAATATCAAGTCTACTAGCTATTAGATAAAGTAGGGACCCAATCATCCCTCTGTTGAATGCCTTTACAAAATCAACTTTTCTCTCTTTTAATTCACTTCTAACAAGCTAATAAGAGAAATTAGAAAGCTCGACTAATGCTCTTGTGTATGACTCAAAGTATGGTTCTTATGCCTTTTGTGTTTTCTCTCAAAAATAAACTCTTTCAATCCGTGGAGAGACGTATGGAATTTAGAAGTATAGATGAGTATATATATTCTTGTTGACCTTAACCCTAGTTTCCTTAAATCTCTCTACTTAACGAGCAAGGCAAGATGAGATTTAAGGAAAGTATTTATCTTTTTCGATTTTGATCATAAGGATAAAATCGAACAAGATAGATACTCCTAGGTTTAAGGCAACAAATATATTCTCATCTATATTTCCAACTGCAAAACATATTTTCAAAATATAATTTTTACAAAATATTTTTAGAAAAGTTCTTTTTCAAAACCGCAGCCATAATTCCACTCAGGGTCACAGCTGGTTCCCCAGCCTGGTTCCCTAATTGAGTATGTTATGAATTCTGTTCCAATCTTGTACCAGAATTCATACCATAACTCAAAACACATATAAGCATTTAAACCAAAGCATATAAATCATACTACAGAGCATATTACATGAATTTCCTAGATTAATCATTTGAGTAGCATTTCTTCTATTCTTCATGTAATCTTCAAGACCTTGAATCTTCCTTTGAATACTTCAATTATAAGGATAACCTCTTTCTTCGAATGACTTCGAAAGGMTTCATACTTCAAGTCTTGGAATSAACCTAATTACTACACGTGTAACATTGTAAAGATGCAATAAAAGGTATAAGCCTGTTTCTCAGTATAACAGTCAAGGAAACAGCTCCTACTGGTTCTGCACCAGTATATGAGCTTTGTGTTTATTCAGCTGTTCCCTGTAGTAAAATAAGTTAGTTTCAATATATACACAATAAGTATTAACTTGTTTGGGGAAACAGGTATCCTATAACAGCTGGTTCCCCAAACTAACTATTTTCACAATTAAGTGTCCTGTTCCCTGTATTGGTTTAATTTGTCATCACTCAAAACCTAAGGGACCCAACAGATATTATTACCAAAATGAAGGACTACATTGAATTTATGATTTCAAAATTATCCAACTACAAGCTTCTCTCTCTAAACCCTAAACTATTGCTAATCTAAGAAAAATGGAGAAAATAAAAATAAGAATGAGGCTCTCTACTCTAGTCTCCCCTCCTAATTACCCTAAGTAGGGTATTTATAGTAGTGAGAGAATAAGAGTTGATAAGGAAAATGAAAATAAGAAATAGAAAAGGAAAAGAAATCTATTAATTTACTTAAAAGAATCCAGTCTTTAAAAACTACCCCAACTTCTCACCATAAAGCTTCCCTCCAAAATAACCCTTCTAATAATCCTTCCCTCCAAAAAACCCAATTAAATACTACATTTWATTATTTAAAAAAAAACTAAGAGGAGTAAACAATAACCGTATTCAGTTTAATACGCATAAACAATGAATATGACTTTTACCCAATTCAAATGTTAGAATTCCATTTAAGTCACATTAAACTAGATTGTACCTGTGCAATTGCACGGTATTCATAAAGATTAAAAATGAGAACATATATGACCGAAACATGATATTTTTTTTACAATAATATGATTTGTATGCTTTTATGAATATTGAATGATAATTTTTTTAATTTCAACCCTTATTAGCCAAGTGAATTTGGTGTGCTTCATTAACTTAATTAAATAGACTTCACTTTATTATTAAATATGGCTTT
>SNQN01001879.1:45922-63669 GCA_008642245.1 Bassia scoparia
AAAAAAAAAGAAACAAAATTTATGAAATTTAATGTGACTTAAATCGAATTCTAACATTTGAGTTGGGTAAAAGTCATATTCAGTTTATGACTATTAAACTGAATACGGTTATTGTTTGATTTACTCCTCTTAGTGTTTTTWWAAAAAAATAATAAAATGTAGTTTTTAATTGGRTTTTTTGGAGGGAAGGATTATTAAGGGTTATTTTGGAGGGAAGCTTTATGGTAAGAAGTTGAGGTAGTTGTTAAAGGTTGGATTCTTTTAAGTAAATAGATGGAAAATTTGTCAGCAACTACCCACTTTTTGTCCAACTTTGAAAACAACTACCCATTTTTTATGTGAAGTTTGTGAACGACGACCTCTTAAAGGTTTTTCACTAACACCGTTAACTCTCTTCTTTCCAACCTCCACGAACCACCCTCCCGCCACCTCCCCTMACTGTTGCCACCCTTTTGCCACCCCCACCACCCTTCAACCACCACTAACACCCTCCCAGCCACCATTAACACCCTCCCRGCCACCACRAAGACCCTCGAAACCACCACCCTGAGCCACGAACACCCTTACAACCCTCAAAACCACCATTAACACCCTCGAAACCACCCCATGCAACCAGCCCACCTGCTAACCGCCAGCACCCTTGCACCACCCTCGCGACCACCCCACGCAATGAAACCACCACCAATTCGTACCCACAAGCCCAACTCGCCACTTGATTTCCCCCAATTTCATCAATTAGAGCTTGCTCTAATTATCCCAATTTTCCAAATTCGATTCTTAATTCGAAAGGAACATGYCTTAATTCGAGTTTACATMTCGCTAGACTTCAATTCGATTCCTAATTTAATTGAATATTTTGTTTTTGTTTGTGAATTGGGGATGATTGATGTGGCGAAGATGAGGATCAAGTGTTAATTAGGGAAGATTGAGGGTGGTTGTGGAGTAGTGGAGGCTGGCGAGGTTAGGCGGTGGTTTGGAGGGTTGCGAACGCCACTCGATTGTTGGTGGTTGATGGGCATGGTTGGTGCGAGATTGGTGTCGCGAGGAGGGCTGGGAGGTGCAGTGGTGATCTGGCGAGGTGTTAGTGGTGGCTGTAAGGCTTTAGTGGGGAGAAGGGTCGGTGGGGGGGCAGAGCGGTGGCACAGTGAGGGAGGTGCGGTGTGGTGGATCGTGAGTGGTATGGAAAGAAAGAGAGCTGAGCTTAACGGTCGTTAGTGAAAAACCGATTAAGGAGGTCGTGGTTCACAAACTTTACAAAAATGTGGAGTATTTTTTCCAAGTTGAGACAAAAAGTGGGCTAGTTGCAATATAATTGTATTTCTCAAATAGATTTCCAAAATTATTGTGTGCTTTTTGTTGTTGAATATGTTGTGAATGAAAATATTAAAAAAAATAAATCCTCCGTAGCATACTTAAGTCAAATATATTAATTAAATAAGTGAAGTCTATTTAATTGAAAAAAAGAAGCCACAAACACAAATTCACTGTGGAATAATAAGGATCTTGATATAAAAAATTATACATTCAAAATCATAAAAAAGTATAGAAATCATATATTCATCAAAAAACTTATAGTTTTTGCGGTCATATATGTGTATTATTTTTTATTTTTTATGAATACCTTGTAATTTGCAACGGGTACAATTTAGTAAAGTAAATAGACAAAATGTGAGGGAAGAAGGGAAAAAGGAATAAACTGAAAATCTAAAAGCTTAAGCCATGTGAGAAACAAGTATATGCTTTAAATATTGTGTTATGCTTCTCTTGAGGTTCCATCATGCATCAGCAATTCATCATGCATTCAACATCCTCCAGAGTCATCCACGTCTCATAAACATCATTACCTCTCATCAACCATCATCATCAGTATTCACAGATCTACACTTCGCAGAGCAGATACCAGCATTTGACGCCCGCATTGCAAATTCACTTCTATCCGCGGTCCTCTGATCACGTGATCAGAATATGGAGCAAATGAGGATACAAGAAGGGATGAAATCTAGAGGAATCAAGTGAGATATGATTCGATTAGAGCAAACACGCTACGCTTTGATTGGAGCGGTCGCCTCCTAGAATTCCTGTGTGATGTGTGTCCACTTTTTGTAGAATTTAGAAATGGAGGCGAACCGCTCGATATGAATGGATGGCTGTGTTACAGGTAGGCTTCACAAAGTAAGTTTGTGTTGTAGGCGGATAGATCAAGCTATGTAATTTAGTTAGTGTCGCCACTGTGACGGTTTTTTCCATGGGGTTTTTCCCATGGCCATATTTTTGAGGACGTGAGGATGGGGTGTGGTGTTGTGGTCTGCTGGAAAATGGTGACTTAAATGCGCGCCTTGCAACTAGGTTGGAGAATGTGATAGCGCGAGTTCTATAGGATTAGTCAGTTGTGTGAGGCGAGACACCCAGGGTTTATTTGACGTAGGTTGATGAAGGTGTGCTTTCTGTAGATGGGCAGTATTGACAGGGCTCAAAGTGTTGTGAGTGCCCTGAGACGCGATGGATTCGTGTAATCAGAGTATCGGAGACACGGGCAGTATGGCTGAATGGTGGTGCGCTATAATTTCCGGAAACTCTGAAAAATTGCAAAAATATTTAGAAAAATCCAGAAAAATTCTAGGAAAATGTTTTAAAAAAAGTTAAAATTATTTGAAAATCAAAACTCATTTTTTGGGGTGCCAAGTGCTTGAAAAAGTGCTCGGTGTAAGGGAACTTGCCTTTTTTTTAGGGCYTGTGAAGGTCCTAGCTCTCTCGATTTGGCTTATGTGTTGCAAGGGTTGTCTTCTCATTGGCTATCTTGGGCTAGGGACAAAAATAGGTATCTACACACTGTAACATGATTGGTATTGATACTAGTGGTCTTTCTYGTATTAACATACAAAAGTTATCAAACGTTGATATTGCTGTAAAATTATATGATCGCGTTGTGGAGGAAGGGGTGCTAATAGCTCCAATGTGCCAGGAAAAGGATTATGACAACCTCAATGTGTGCAAGAGGCACTTTAGCGCCACTGCTGCTACACAATCAACCAATAAGTGTAAGGCTTTCAAGGGCTTCATCAACAACAAAGATGAGGATTAAAGGGTTGGTTATATCAAAGCAGGAATATCAAGCGATGGACCTTGCTAATTTCCAACGCAGAGTGACGAAAGTTGAAGTTGATCATGAGCAGTTTGATGAAGTTGATACTGAAGTCAATCATGACGGGAATGGAAGCCAGAAGGCTCAGAAATATACAGAGGTAGTTCAGAAGTCCCCCCAATAAACCAAAGCAATAGAAGGATTGAAAAAGTCGCGTTTCTCTATGTGTTCTTGTGCTGACATGTTGCATAATGATTTAGTAAGGATTGAAGTCATCCCGAATAACCCAAGTTGGGTGCCAAGACACTAGAAGCCCCGAATTAACAGGGAATCAAGGAAAGGAGCAATCAATCTTCCTCGTCCTCCTATTGTATCAGTCTTAAGCAGACTGAGAAAACCTTATGAAGTAGACTAAGCTGCAGCCGCAAGTAAGATTTCTACTATTTCAGTAGAGTTGAATAAGTTGGACAAAGAATCTAGTATAGGACCTTCTATAGATAATGTAACTGAAGAGAAAGAATAGTTAGTAGAGCACTTGATGAGAGATTTTAATGTAGAAAATAACTCACATAGTAAGCCCTTGTATGTCACAATAAATATAGGTGGTAATAGACTGGGTAAGGTACTAATTGATACTCGCGCCACGATTAATCTTATGCCTTGGTCAGTTTTAAGAAACCGAGAAAGGGTAGGAAGAATTTATCTAGCGTTAGAATTAGTATCACTGCGTTCAATGGTAAGTCAGAGAGTATTGAAGGGTTAGCATGTATGCATATTCAAGTAGGTACTTCTACTTTGCATCCGAAAGTAATACTATGGAATGGTCATGAACATGATAGTTTATGCTGATTTTGATGCGTATTTGATTGATACTAACCAAGATTTTCCTAGGGTACTTATGAAGACCTTGCCTAATGATGAAGGGATTGCTCTCAAACTTGAAAGTCAACCGACACTACGAGTGAAAGTTGTATCAAGTGCAATCAGATACATTGAAGAGGCTGTTGTTCAGATGATGAAGAATGAACTTAACACATCCGAAGTTCTCCGAGAAGTGATGAGTTCAAATTCAAAGAACCACCCTGTTTCATGTGATGCTCATGAAGTATCTCTTGGTGGAAAATTGAATTATGTACTTAGCACTACTAGGGGAAGAAGAGCCAACTTTCCTGATGTAATCAGTCTCGGATATAGATAATATCAGGAAATTTATATGTTATTGTAGGTGTGTGCCCTCATCGACCCTACATCCTACGTCGATTTTGAATTGTGGGCTTGAGCCGTAGATCCCGCACTTGAGTAAATTTGGGGGTGTTTTTKATAGAGGGGATCTCCATCGTRCCTATATAGGTTAATCACGGACGCCCGAAACATCGGTGCCAAACTAATGGCCCCACTGTTTGGTCTAATAACCAGAGTGTGGGTTCGAGGACATGTTACGAATAATATCTTTAACCAAATCTTCCCGCATGTAGYGGCCTCTACTCGGTCTCATTGAAGTTCCATAAATCATAATCATTGAATTCAAAAAGACTATCGATTTTACCTTAAAAAGCGCACTAAAATTATTACAAGAGTTGATTTTTATTACGCATGCATCGCTACCTATCATGACGATTGTGACCACTTCAAATTAATAAAATTAATTTGGTGCCTAAAATCTGTTYGTCCATAATTAATCTGAATTTAATGTGATTCAAGCCAATTCCGGTCTTGGTTAAGAAATTAAAAGAGTCATATGGCAAAGATCAAGAATAAAACATATAGAAATCAAAACTCAAACATTTACAAACGAACTCACCTTGTATCGCTATCAATACAAAATAAAACAAAGATTAGTGTATCAAAAGCTTTGCTTCCAATTGAATTGCTTATCACAACAARGGAAATCGTTAGTATTGATAATTACAATTAAAATAATTGCGATAAATCGAAAACGATTAAAAACGAATGAATTTACATGATTCAAAACCAAAAGTAAAATAAATTCAATGAATTATATTAATCAAAATTAATAACAAGACAAGAGAGAGAATTTGATTGAATTACCTCAGAATTGGCACCTAAATCTGCAAAGATAAGACTCTGAAAGCTACGACGAATTTGAGGGACTTTTGATTTTGAGAGTGGTTTGTGTTTGTGGATTGAATTTGAAGGAGGGAAAGACTTTAGAGATCTTTGAATTGCCTTATCTATTTTGAATTTCCTTGATTGAATATTGATTTTTGTTGATGCTCGAATAAGCACCTAGAGCACGTATTTATATGCGTTTTTGGGATAAAAGATAGATAAAAGAAGATCGGATATACGCTTGCAATAGGTCARGTTTGCTAAGGTTCTTTGCCCTTTCCTTGGCTGCAGCAAAGTTGATTGGACCCTCTAGATTTTGACTTAAAACAACCAGAGAACCAGTTAAACCACCACCTTCATCATCGAAAAAATCATTTTGATGAAGTTGTGACTTAATTGTTTCTAATTCAACTTTACACTGGTCTAGTGCTACTTCTAATTCAGCCTTTTCATCTTTTAATTGCATGCAAACATCCTGTAAGTGATCACAACTWGAACTAGCAATTTCATATTCTTCTGTTTTCTTTTTAAGGTTCTTTTTACCTTCTTTATAGGCAGTACTTAAAGCCAAGATATCATCAAGCACAGTTTCCAAACATTCAAGCATATTATCTCTATCTTAACTATACATATCTTCATGAATTTTAGAGATAACTACCTGTTGTGAAGTGGGTTCTCCTGATTTGGCCATGAGACATTTGTTTTGACTACTGTTCTCTTGAATTGGTTTGGGAAACTATTCAAGGAAAGCAGTCAGACAGACTTTTCCTTCTGGTTAGTCTTCCTCCTCATCTAAATTAGACTCAGAGCTGCCCCACACAGAAGCAACAATGGTTCTTTTAAACGCTTGCTTCTCATTCTTTATGCTTTGCCTATCCTTCCACCTGGGACAGTTTTTGATAAGATGTCCAACTTCTCCGCACTTGAAACAACTTGCATTAGAAAAGTTAGTCTTATTGGAATTCTTACCCTTCATCAATTTTCTTTGATTTCTAAAGTGCTTCTAGAAGCGTTTGCCCATCATAGCAATGTCATCATCTTCTTCTTCTTCATCAATTGTTCGAGATAATTAGTTATAAGAATAATAAAAGTTATTTAATTCAAACACATAGTATCAAACAGAAGTTCACTATATCGCTCGTACAAACGTAATCGTAACAGTTTATTTCTGGTTTACCGAGCCACAGTGTCCTATCCAAGACATCAATCGATAAGAATTTGTTAGTCGGTTGTGCAAAGAACTAAGACACCCTTTGTAGTAAAGTCTTGGTACAATATTAACAATTGGGAGAACACAGTATAATTGAGACAATTACTCCGAACTGATGTCGAAATCACGGTTTCAACTGAAATTAACTGATTGAAACGGAATGAAACACAATGGCGATAAGGTAAACAGATTGTGGTTCGAACTGTTGCAAATTTATGTATTGATAACTGTACTGAAAATGACTGTTTGTTTATTGACATTAACCTGTAACTGAACCAACTCGAACTTACCTCTTTTTGCATCAACGACGATTTTGACGATGGAACTATCAGCTGATTTCTTACGGCCCCTTAGATCGAGGCGACGTTATTTGGATAGTGCCTGTAACGTGCACGAATAATACTGAGACTGAAAACAAATTGACACTGTTTGGTTTAACCATCACTGAACTGTTGAACTGAATTGACACCTCTACTTACAGGTGCTAGACGCAAAGTGCACTGTATTTATGGGCAAAATTTAACTATTCCACACGTAGACATTTGATAGGTTCCCTCATGACAATGAGATGTTGGTCGATGCTAAAATAGAAAAACAACCAGTAAAAGGCTTGCAGAAGGGAACAATTGATGAAGAAGGAAGATGATGAATCGCTATGATGGGCAACGCTTTAGAAGCACTTTAGAATCAAAGAAATTGATGAAAGGGTAGATTCAATAAGACTAACTTTTCTAATGCAAGTTGTTTCAAGTGCGGAGAAGTTGGACTTATCAAAACTGTCCCAGGTGGAAAGGATAGCAAGCATAAAGAATGAGAGCAGCGTTTAAAAGACCATTGTTGCTTCTGTGTGGGGCTCGAGTCTATTAGATGAGGAAGGAGACTAACCAGAGAGGAAAGTCTGTCTGATCTGTTCCTTGAATTGTTTCCCAACCAATTCAGAGAACAGTAGTTAAAACAAATGTCTCATGAAATCAGAGAGACACTTCACAACAGGTAGTTATCTGTAAAATTCATGAAGATATGTATAGTTAAGTAGAGGATCATATCTTGAATTTGGAACTTGTGCTTGATTGATATCTTGGTTTAATCTGCCTATAAAGAAGGTAAAAAAACCTTAAAAAGAAAACAGAAGAATATGAATTGCTAGTTCTATTGTGATCACTTACAGGATTTTGCATGCAATTAAAAGATGAAAAGGCTGAATTAGAAGTAGCACTAGACCAGTGTAAGTTGAATTAGAAAACAATTAAGTCACAACTTCATCAAAAGATTTTTTCGATGATGAAGGTGTGGTTAACTGGTTCTCTGGTTGTTTTAAGTCAAAATTAGAGGGTCCAATCAACTTTGCTGCAGCCAAGGAAAGGGCAAAGAACCTTAGCAACTTGACCTATTGCAAGCGTTATCGATCTTCTTTTATCTTCTTTAATCGCATAAACGATATCTACGTGCTCTAGGTCTTATTCGAGCATCAACAAAATCAAATTCAATCAAGGAATTCAAAAAGATAAGGCAATTCAAAGATCTCTAAATCTTTCTCCTTCAAATTCAATCCACAAACACAAACCACTCTCAAAATCAAAGTCCTCAAATTCGTCGTAGCTTTCAGAGTCTTATCTTTGCAGATTGAGTGCAATCTTGGGTAATTCCAATCAAATTCTCTCTTGTCTTGTTATTAATTTGATTATATATCATGAATTTTTTTTCTTATTGGTTTGAATCATGTAGATTCATTCGTTTTTAATCGTTTCGATTTATCGCAATTATTTAATTGAATATCAATACTAAGCGATTTCCTTTGTTGTGATAAAGCAATTATTGGGAAGCAAAGCTTTTGATACATAATTTTGTTTTATGTTTTGGTCATGTGATTAAGAGATACAAGTGGATTCAGTTTGTGAAATGTTTGAGTTTTGATTTTATATGTTTTATTCTTGTCTTTGCATTAGAACTTATCTTATTTCTTAACAGACCTGGAATTGGTTGAATCACATTAATTCAGAATTATTATGTGACGACAGAATTTTAGACGCAAATTAAGTTTATTAATATTGAACGTGGTAGCAATGTAATGATGGTAGCGATGCATGCGTAATAAAAATCATAACTCTTGTAATAATTCATGGCTGCGCTCTTACAGTAAACCCGCTAGTCTTTTTGAATCATGATTATGATTATTGGAAACTGTCAATGAGCGACGTGCAGAGGCCTTACATGCGGGAAGTTTGTAAAGATATTTATTGGTAACATGTCTCGACCATCTCTGGTTATTAGAACCAACAGTGGGGCATTAGTTTGGCACGCACTGTACTCGGAGCGTCCGTGATTAACTATATATGGTACGATGGAGATCCCTCTATAAACAACCCCAATTTACTCAGTGCGGATCTACGTCATAGCGCGCAAGTACTTCAAAGATGACGTATGGACTGTTAGGGTCGATGAGGGCACACACCTCTAAACATATAAATTTCTGATATTGATAATCTATATCGAGACTGATTAATCAGGAAGTTGCTTCTTCTTCCCTACGTAGTGCTAAGTACTATTCCATTTTCTCACAAGGATCGCATCATGCCATCAACTGAACACTAGCCCGGTGGTTCTCTTGTGAATTTCGAACTTCATCACTTGCGTCGGCAGAACTTCGATGCGCCTTAAGTCTCTCACTCTCTCACTCATTCCTGAACGAACACTCTTCAAGTACTGATTGACCTTGACTACACTTACCTCGAAGTGTCGGTTGACTTTCAAGTTTGAGGCAATCCCTTCATTTAGAAGTATTCAATAAGTTACGCCATAAGGAAATCTTGTATAGTATAATCAAAATACGCTCAAATCGAGCTAAACTACATGTTCATGACATCTAGATATACTTCGGATGCTATAAGTAGAAGTACACTATGAAGATCGCTACGTCTAACCTTCAATTACTCTCTGCTTCCATTGAGAGCGCAGTGATACTATCTAAGCTAGATAAATTGCTCGTCTACCCTTTCCCTCGGTTTCTAAAATGACAAAGGCATTATTTCGTGGAGCGCGGAGATAATTAGTACTATACGGACAGTCTATTTACATCTATATTTATTTGACATACAAGGTACTTATGTGAGTTATTTTCTACATAAATCTCTCATCAAGTGCTCTATACTTTCTTTCTCTTTCAGTTATCATTATCTATAGAAGGTCCCTATACTAGAGTTTTTGGTCAACTCTATTCACTCACTGAAATAGATAGAATCTTATGCGGGCTTGCAGGCTTTAGTTACTTCATGAAGGTTTTCTCAGTTCTGCTGTAGACGTGAATACATGGGGGAATCGAGAAGATTGATTTGTTCCTTTCCTTGATTCCCTGTTATTCCGGGGCTTTCTAGTTGTCTTGGATGCAGATCTGGGTTAATTCGGAGATGGACTGTTCAATCCTTACTTAAATCATTATGAAATAGTCAGGCACAAGACATAGAGAAGACGCGCTTTTTCAATCCTTCTATTCAGCTATTGGTAGTTGGGAGAACGGATCTTGATATCTACCAGTCTGTATATTTCTGAGCCTTGCTGGCTTCGCCATTCGCCGTCTATGATGCTTCATATCAGATAGTCTAACTAGCATATTGATCAACTTCAACTTTCGTTCACTTCATTGCGTTGGAATTAGAAGGTCCTGATCGGTTGATATTCCTAGCTTGATACACTTTTATCTCATTTTGTTGTTTAGACGAACGCCTTGAACTGCTTATTGGTTGAGTTGGGTGGTAGTAGCAGTGGGGCGGTAAAGTTGCTTGGCACATTGAGGTTGTAATAAATCTTTTCCTGGCAAAAGTTGGAGCTATTCACCTTCCTGCACAGCAGATTGTATATAATTTTTAAGCAAGATACAGTTTGATACTCTTTCTTATGTGTAATACAGAAAGAGCACTAGTAATAATACAATATGAGTGTTACGAGTGTGTAGATAGTGTATTTTTGTCCGTACCAGATAGCAATGAGGGAAGAAACCCGTGCAAAATAAGCAAATCGAGAGAGCTAGACTCACATCGCAACCCTCTAATGAGCGCGTGCAGCCTAAAAAAGGATGTTTTTACACCGAGCCTTTCTCTCACACACTGCGCACACTCCAAAACAATGACGTTTATGACTTTAAATACACTCTTACACCTTTTCTTTTAACAACATTCTTCTGAGAATGTTTTCCTGGGATTCTTCTCAATAATAATAAAATAATTATATCTCTATGACAGATTATTTAGAAGA
The DNA here is from genome assembly GCA_008642245.1 of Bassia scoparia. Classification (NCBI taxonomy): domain Eukaryota; kingdom Viridiplantae; phylum Streptophyta; class Magnoliopsida; order Caryophyllales; family Amaranthaceae; genus Bassia; species Bassia scoparia. The sequence goes on from SNQN01001879.1 coordinate 56,533, forward strand.
TTTAAAAGAGGAATAATTATAGTAAAACAAAGAAAAAGATAAAGAGCAAAAAAAATATAGATAGAATTTTTGCCGGCCAATACTGCTCAAACGCAACCAAAAAAGCAAAAAGATTAATGATCAAAAACACAAAAGAACGCTCCTAAAAACGTAATGAACGTGAATACGCTTGTTGATTACCCATTAAGAAAAGCCATGTTTCAGCCAAGCGCACAGTTCCTTACAAGGCTCATGGTAATGAAAGATGGCGATGAGAATGAGAACAGTGTTTGGCAAAGCTACACAAATTACAAGCGCAGAAACGGACAAGGCAGACCAGTGACTTTGGGATAGACAATTAGTTGCCAATATGATGAGCGGTATAGTGGTAGTGGTGGAAACGGGATATGGTCGTTTGTTAGTATATAGAGGATGTATATAGTGCAGTCATCTAGCAAATTGGACACACTACAGTGAGTTAGGAGAGAGCGCAGCTCCTATCAAGATGAGGCGGTTTGATCGAATCTAACTCTAGATCCGTCTTAGATTGCATCCCTTCTTTTCTCGTATTGTTGCGGTCTGGGATGAGTTGAAATTGATGAAGCGGGTCAAAATGTGAATAGCGAGGAGGTGGATACTGGTGATAGAGCATGATGTGTGAGATTGTGGTGATAGAGTTGAAGAATGAGGGGAGGATGAATAGCGATGAATTGATGATGCATGATGAACTAGAAGGGAATCCTTTAATAGGATGTTTGTTGCTCCATGGCTTAGTTTTAGGATTTTCCAGATTTATTGCCTTTTTCCTTTTTTCCGTCACATTGTTTATTTATTACTAAATTGTAACCGTGCAATTACAAGGTATTTAATAAAAATAAAAATAATCACAATATATGACGGAATAATTGATATTTTTTAGAATAATTATGATTTCATATTTTTATGAATGTTGAAATGTATTATTTTTCTTGAAATCAATCCTTATTATCTAAGTGAGGTTGGTGTCTTTGTTTTCTATAATAGATTCACTTTATAATTATTTTGATTTGTGCACAGGCAGGTTTATTTTATGTAATATGTTTTTAAAATGTAACAACAAGAAGCTGCAAAATTTTGAAATCTGATTTGAAATATTTATTGGAATACCTCATTATTTGTCCAATTGTGAAAATAATCCACATGTTTTGTGAAGTTTTGTGACCATCACGACTCTTAACGGTTTTTGCACTAACATACGTTACTCACTTTTTTTCTCCGAACCACGACGAACCACATCCGGCATCAGTGTCCTCATGCTCTGTGAGGACGAGCTTCTGCACACCACCACTTTGACAACTACCTTAAGCAACTAACCTCTCTCCAGTCATGCAGCCAGACATCTTGGAACTCTCTGCACCTAACCATGCACTCACAAATCGATGTGGGCTGTATGCCTCAAAACCAGACCAGCTAACTCTGTGCCAGCGGCCATATACTTGTTCATGCGCACAACCATTTCAATCTCCTATAACATTGATCTACAATCTTCGACACATCAATTCATCCCTAATTCCAAAAAAACAAAATATTTCATTAAATTAGGAATGATTTGGTAAGTCTCGCGAAGATTGAAACCATCGAATTAGAGATCATGTTCCCTTTCATTAAGAGAATCGATTTGGAAATTGGATACTATTGAGCAAGGCTCTAATTGATGAATGGGGAATAATCAAGTGGCGAGTTGGTGTGGGTCGAATTGGTGGTGGTGTTCTTGCGTGGGGTGGTCCGCAGAGGGTGTGCAAGGGTGGGGTTTAGAGGTGGGCTGGTTGATGGGGTTGTGTTTCGAGGGTGTTAATTGGTGGTTTGAGGGTTGGTAGGGTGTTTCGTGTGGTTCGGGTGGTGGTTTGAGGGTTTTGCTGGTGGCTGGGAGGGGTTAATGTGGCTGGGAGGGTGTAGTGGGTTGAAGGGTGGTTGGGGGTGGCAAAAGGGTGGCAAAGTTAGGGGGAGTGGGGGGTGGTTCGTGGAGGTTGGAAAGAAGAGAGTTAACGTGGTTTAGTGAAAACTTTAGAGGTTGTCGTTCGCAAACTTCACTAAAATGGGGGTAGTTTATTCAAAAGTTGGATCATAAAGTGGGTGTAGTTGTGGAAAAGTTATCAGTCTTTTTCTACTTAAAGAGTAATCGAAGACGTTGTATACTAGAATACTATTTACATAAACTCCTCAAAATAACCTTTAAATAATTCTTCCTCCAAGTCATTAAAACTACCATTTTATTATTTTTTTAAAAAAAACACTAAGAGAGTTGATAAAACAATACGTAGTCAGTTTAATAGTCATAAATCTGAATATGCTTTTACGTCACGTCAAGATGGTGTAGAATGTGATTTAAGTTCCATTAATTTTAAATAAATTTTTGTGTTTCTTTTTTTTTTTGTGAGATGTTAATATTAACATAATAACCCCATGCAAAAGCCATTACTTTAATATAAGTGAGAGTTATTTAATTAAGTTATGAGCACACCATACTACTTGCTATAGGGTTGAAAATTAAAAAAATATCATTTCAATTTGTCTAAAAGCAGTACAAATCGGATATTATTTAAAAAATAATCAATGGTTTCGGGTTGATATTTTCTATTGTTTAGATCTTTATGATGACTTGTGATTGCACAGGTACAATTAGGTTAATGTACTTAAAATATGTTCTAAATATATAGAATTGGGTAAAGTATATTCATTGTTTATGGTATTAAAACTGAATACGGTTATTGTTCATCACTCTTGTTTTTTTAATAATTAAAATGTGATTTTTAATCGGGCTTTTTGGGGGCAGGGATTATAGCTATTGAGGGTTATTTTGGAAGGGAGCTTTTTATGTGAGAAGTTGGGGTAGTTTTAAAGATGGATTCGTTTTAGTATAATAGATTTTTTTTTCTATTTGTTAATTATTCATTTTTCTTATCACTCTTGATTCTCTTCCACTACTATAATACTCTACTTAGGGTAATTAGCGGGGGAGACGGAGTAGGAGAGCGCTATTCGTTATTTTTTATTTATCTCCATGTTTTCCTTAAGATTTTAGAATAGTTTGGGTTTAGAGAGAGGACGTGTAGTTGGATATTTTGAAATGATAATTAATGTAGTGTTCATTTTTGGGTAATAAATCTTTGGGTCCTTGTAGTTTTGAGTGATGACAAATTAAACAATACGGAGGAACTTAGTTGTGAAAATGTTAGGTTTGGGGACCAGCTGCTTTGGATACTGTTTCCCAACACAGTTCATATTTATTGTGTATTATTGGAAACTATTTTTTACTACAAGGGAAGCTGAATAAAAAGTCATATACGTGGTGAGGAAATGGAGCTGTTTCTTATGTTATACTGAGAAGGCTTATGACTTTTATTGCATCTGTTACAATGTTACTACGTGTAATAGATTAGGGTTGATTCAGACTTGAAGTTGAAGCTTTCGAAGTGATTCGAGAAGAGTTTATCTTATATTTGAGTATTCAAGGAAATTCAAGGTCTGAAGATTAAAATGAAGGAATAGAAGAGAATGCTACTACAAACGATATCTAGGAAATTCCATGTGAATAGCTTGTAGTATGATTATATCTTTGGTTTAATGCTTATATTGTTTTGAGTTATGGTATGTCGGTAGGAGATGGACAGAATTCATACTACTCATTAGGGAACAGGCTGGAAACCAGTCTGTAGGTGGTAATTAATGGCTGCGGTTTTGAAAAGAATTCAAATATTTTGTTAATTAATTTGAAAATATGGTTTGCAGTTGGAAATATAGGGTGGAAATATATTTGTTGCTTAAACTAGGAGTATTAGTTTGTTCGATTTTATCTTATGAGTAAATCGAAAAAGATATATCTTTCTTAATCTCATCTTATGCTTGCTCGTTTAAGGTAGAGGTTTAAGGAACAGGGTTAGGTCAACAAATGATATATATCCTATCTTCTAAATTCCATACGTCCTCCACGGATGAAAGTTATTTTTGGAGAGAAAAAAAATGGCAAAGAATACTTGAGTCTGCAGCTAAGAGCATTAGTCCTGAGCTTTCTAATTTCTCTTATTGCTTTAGAGTGATTAAAAGAGAGAATAGTTGATTTTGTAAAGGCTTAAGAGATTGATGGGATCTACTTTATCTATGCTAGTAATTTATATTGTGGGTTTTCTTTGGGGTAGCGGTTTGTGCTAGGTTTTCAAATCAATCAAGGAATCTTCACTTGAAGACTGTTAGAAGCGTTACTTAGGTATTTGTGGGAAAGTGATCTGTGCTGTTGGTAGTTAAAGGTAGTTAATGTGATCTTTAGGTTTACACAGATGCAGATTTTGCGGTTTCTTGTGATGAGGAAAGAGCACATCAGTATGCCTTGTTCTTGGGCTTTGTTTAATGTTATATTGGGGTTTAGAAATAGAATTCGTGGCTTATCCACAGCAGAGTGGGAATACGATTGCTGATGTTATGTTGTTCGGACTGTTGTGTGATAAGGAACCAGCTGAAAGACTTTTGGTGTTGGTATATGGTAGTCCCATTTATGTTGGTTATCTGAAAACACAGATGTATAGAAGCATTTCTAAGATCCCGTTCAGAGCTCTCAAAAGCCAGACCTTGAGAGGACAGACCGATTTTATTGAAGATGATATTTTGAGGAAAGGGTTTAGTGGTAGATGTTGTTCTGTAAAAGTAGAAAGTGATCAAATTGCAGACATCTTACAAATCTGTTGAATTTTTGTAGATTTAGAGTTTTTAGGTTGAATAATGTGTCAGGTTTAGTCAGGTTTTTGGTGATATGGCTTCTCTCTTCCTCAATGATTGGCTAAATTGTTTCTTTGTTTGTGTGTGGTAATATACCTATGTGAAATCTTCAAGTGTTTGAATGGTTTGGTTGCTCAAGGTTCCATTGTTGCAAGAAAGGCAGAAAGTGAATCTTATTCACAGAAACAGTGAGGTGGTCTGTAAGGACCACAAGGGGAACAGGAACCAGCTCTGATATGTTTTTCGAGTTGATATTTTATATTCTTTCGAAGTTACTCTTTTAGATATTTTCTTTTTCTGGAAAGAAACTAACTATCAGTCTTCAATTCTTTTTGGCTTGATGATATGTGATTATATTTACAGCCATCGATTCAGTTGTGAAGATTGTACGGAATCGTGACTCAATTGCATATGATTTTGAAATTGGTGTCGTTACTTTCTTTGGCTCATAACCGGCTAATATTTTACATCTTGCTTCATTACTGAAAAATCTTCTATATATTACTCCTATACCCTTTTGATGACAGCTCACAAACTTCATCTGCTATATCTACTCCTCATAAAGTACTCATGTTTTTGACAACCAAAATTAAATGCAAAAGCAACTATTTCATGCGGGTACTGTTCATAATCGTTTCGTCAAAGAATTTGGAAAAATCTAACACCAGTACTAGGAGAGGAAGGGGAGCGGTCATCCAGTGTTCCTCACAATCAAGAGGGTCACTGAGTAGACTCACAAACGAGGGACACCACTGATCTACAATATGATTTCTTTGAAAACATCCTCCGCCAAACAGCAATACCAGAATCCATACGAAAAACACCCTACACAAAAACATCAAATCTCAGTTAAAGGAGATAGTGCTCATGCAAATCAACTCGAGACTTGGCTGGTTCCATGCAGAAGATGGAACCGCATGTTCTAGGGAGGAGTGCATGAGACATAAGGAATAACTAATCGAGAAGGATGTGCTGTTGGCTGAGGTGGCGGGTATAGTGAAGGTAGAAGATTTACTGGTCAAAGGTGGGTTACCTACGGTGAGAACTCACAGTTAGGAGAGCTTCTTCTGTAGTTAGGAGGAGGGTGGAAGAGAAAAGAAGGATAGTGTTTCTGAGAGGGACCCCAAGAGAAGGCAGCAGTAGTCAAACCAGTCATTTCAAAGTGGTAGTGCTGTAGAGTCACCAATCACTGGTTCTACTACAACTTGAGGTGCCTAGAGTAGTTGTTATTGGCTGTCGGTTGAATGGTTGGTTATTTTGAATATGCCTTGTCTGTTCGGGAATATAAGGATTTGATTTGAGTGCAGGATGGATGTATTATGTGTTGATTGTTCTGTTGTGGGAATGTGATCTGGTGTTAAGATTTTATGTGAATTTGAAGAACGAGTTGCCGTGATAGTGTCAGTCGTGTTCAAATGTTAGAAGGTGTTTGATGTTTAGTATCTGTGTGCTTCTTTGTCGATTATGGTTAGGAGTGACCTGGGAGTGGGTTGATAAGTATCAAGTAATGGTTGGTAGTTTGATAGGGGTCCTGATGGCATAGTTGATGATTTCTGTTGATGGGAAGATATCTAAAGTATGTTGTGTTAAGTTGTTGATTCTGAGGAACACTAATGCTGGGATTGATTCTCTCTATAGCACGAAAGTCATGACTTCAAGGGTAATCGGAGGGGACAGTACGCATCGATGGAGATGGTGGATAGATCTAAGCTTTAGTATTGAAGAAGAAATAAAGGATAAAAGTGTCTTCTTCCTTGATGCTGGTCACATCATGAACTGGTGTAAGCGGTTTAGATCCCATCAGTATTGCGTGCGCCTCTGGCTTATATCACGCGAGTTGCTCTAAAATGCAGAAAACATGTTAGGCCTAAGTGGCATCCACTGTAACTATGTTACCGTGTTTCGTACTAAGGCTATCTGAGTAAGCAAAACGTTCTTGTGTTTATTAAAGAGCTGATGTGGTTAGGTCTTAGTTCGATGGAAAGCAGTGGAGGTCAAAGCTCCAAAAGATGAGCACGAAAGGCAGAGGAGACCCAGCAAAGTCAAGGAGATATGGATGGTTTAGAAGGTGGAGACATGAGAAGACTCTGGTAAAGCTGATGGAGCTGGTGCAGGGAATACTAGTTCTTGTAATACCAAAATTTGCAGCATGTGGATATGGCCGATGTAGAGGAGCTAGCTGATACAGCGTTGTTGTGTACTTCCAGTTCCAGAATCAAAGTCAGATGGTCATGGTGTTTCGAGTCGGTTCGTGGAGTAGTGCCGATGAGTCAGGTTTCAGATTTGGCTGTTGCAAGCAATTTTGGTGGTTCTGTAATAGAGAGGAAATGACGTTGTGATATATGATAGATAGAACACAGTCGCGTAGGATACTAAGATGAGAACTAGTTAGGAGTGGATGGTTTTTAA